>MU223425.1:3398474-3424343 GCA_018584345.1 Thuja plicata
GAAGGGAGAACGCCACCAATACCAACTTTGACCTATAAATATATATTTTCAATAATGAGATTAGTAGAGTGGTGCAGAGGCCCAAGGTACAACATAGAGTAATAAATTTACAAAATAGGATGATAGCGTAATAAAATTACAAATTTATTGAACTAAAATTACAACTTACGTCCGTTGATCTCTCCTTTGGAATAGTGGGCTGGGTCAATAAAGGTATGAAATATTCTCGTGGGGCCTCCCTCACACTGGGAGTAACCTATGAGAGTCAAAAAGATAGTCAATTATATATAAATTTACTTCATCATAACAACCCTGATTACAAAATGTAAATAATAATACATAAATCTACGTACAATCGGGCTATCACTCTGAATCAAGATGTCTGTCATCCTAAGCCTATGTCGGGACATCATCAAGAGCCACACCATATACAATAAAGTGAATGTACACAAGTGGCATACATATTCATGCATAATTAATCTTAAATACTTAATTACCTTTCCTTTGTCGACACATGAAGAAGGAACCCCCTTGTGCCCCCCACTGACATCAGCTAATACCTGCAAGAGTACAATAAGATGAAAATATATTAGTAAATGTATGATTTTTATTTCTCTAATTGATAGAGATTTAAGCATGTATACCATATGATATAAAAAAACTAATGGGTACATAATTTACAATATACCATATAGGTGTCAAGGCCAAATAAAAGGGCTGAAATTGTGAACTCATCCACCTGTCTCAACTCCTCCTCTGTCATCAACTGAACATAAATGGACCAAATATATATACATAAGTGCATGCAGTCATTAAAACTAATCTAAATAAATAAAATATTTTTAAATTAAATAGGTCATGTGAAAAATATATTTATAATGTTTACTCTTACCGTATCAATAGGATTCCATGCTCTGCATGCCCCTCCTCATCACTCTCATGAGACGCAGATGCTCCATGAGGTATTGTAGCCTCTATAGCTGTGTCTCCTATATCCTCCTCATCAATAATGTACTAATATGTATCAACATCAGTAAGCGGTCCGAGGCACAAATTCTTGCACATAATGCAAGTGTGGGGAACACAAACATGTGAACTGCTGCCAAATGTCGATGCGCCAGCATCATCCACACCAAGAGGAAACAATGACCTGGTCTGGGTGATCAACTGATCACTCATCATGTGAATGGTCCTAATACTCTGTGAGGCAGCCTCTGCAATGATATCAGGATGCTACACTAGAGGAGGGGGTGAGACATCAGTGGGGGGGACAAAGGTAGTGGCCCTTTTACGCTGGGCAAATGGCCTAGTCTGAGGAGCTCCTCCGCCTACGCCCATTTTGGGTTTCATGCTCCAATAATTTACATTGTGACCAAGCACAAAATCAGCATATAATTTTTTCATAAAATAGAAAGGGAGCTCCAAATTGTTGTGGGGTGGTTTATCAAAAACCATTCACCAATGATCCCAAAAGTGTCTACGCATTGCATCTTTTGTGCACCATTTAATTGATAATTTGGGATTTTTGGGTCAATTTTTAATCCAGTTTTAGGATTCACAAAAAGGGAGGATATATCTGTTGAGATTAATGGGAAGTATGTACTGAGAGGGGAGGGGTGAATCCGTACCTCTAAAACTTTTTGAATCCTTTAATCATTTAACCTTGTAATCAATTGCATGTCCATTCAATCTGATCTAAACTATCTTGATGTGAGTTATATCAATTCATAACATTAATAAGCATGTGAATCATTCATAGAAACATTCATGAAAGTAATTGACACATAACACAAGATATGATATCACAGAAAACTCCTGTTAGGAAGTAAAAAATGCGGTGAGGATGGCACCCACAAAACTTCACTATTTGTAGATTGGAAGGGAGCCGGTTAAGGCTTACAATTTGATCACTTATGATGATCTACCTTGTTAGGAGTATCATGGATACCTATTAAAGTCTACTATGTTAAGAGCTTTAGCAACACTATTAAGTGTGCACTCGGTTAAGAGATTTGATGTTGGACTGTTAAATCCACCTTCCTTGAAAGGATTTTTACACTTTGCTCCACTTTTTAGAATGATAGAAAATTACAAATTGACCTGGTAAATGAAATCTCCTATTGCTGATACAGATCCTATTTATTTCACATAAAAATATTATCACCTTAACTGTGATTGAATAATACCTCTGATTATCAGTTTCCTCTGTTCTTGGTTCTTCTAACCAAATCTTTATTTTTCTGTTCTGGTTCTTGAAACTCTCAATTCAATCCATAGATGTGCTCATTTTTTTCTTCTCTCTCTTTTTCTTTCTCACACACACACATTCTAATGAATGATTGCATCATTTATTTATAGATGGATTGACTTCATTGAGTTATGATAAAAACAATGTTAACTCTAAGATCAAGTTTACAAATTATTCCTAGATCTCCTAGTCTATGTGTTTTAAATTAGTTAGATTGATTAAAGCACTTACATTCGTGTATCTAGTCCCTAAAGAAATGGATTTAAAACAATTAAATATCCTATAAATACAATACACTTTCTTTATCTGACGTGGAAGTCAGATCCACTTTTTGCGGGCTGCAACCGACTTTCGATTTTGTCTGTCGGTCATGCTTTGACTGTTCTTTGGTTTTGTCTATTGGTTGCACTATATCTATCTTGTCGGTCTGCACTGTAACTTGCATTTTGGGTTCCACTTTATCTTTCTTCTTTATGATTTTTGGTTTACACACTGAATTGTGTCATCGGTTTTCTTTGTGCTTAGTCATCTTTTGGTGATCTCTTAATCTGATCTTTGGTTTTCTCTTTCTTTTCTTTCAGTGTAGGCTTACCGAAAGTGTTTTTTGTATACTAATGGAAAACTAATGTCATCAATCTCCCCCTTTGACATTAGTATCAAAAACTGATATGTGCAAAATACTAACAAAATGTTAAGTATATACAACATATATAATCCTTAGTCATTTAATGACTCCCCCTATGTATATGTTGGTATATCTGTACATATGATATCTTTTCCTTCTACATATCATTTTTCCTTTATGAACATACATATACATATCTGCCATTTGCCCATCTGAATGAATGTACATAAAATTTTCCCCTTTTATTTTGTACTTATATCATTTCCCCCTTTATTTGATATTAAGGGCAAAGTTATTTACCTTAGAGCTTATAAAAAATATGGGAATGTGAAGACTTCATGTCCTCCATCATTTTCTCCCATTGTTCTTTGAGGTTCTCCAGAGCCATGTGCTCAAGTGTGATCTTTGAATGCATATCATAGATGTTGTCTGCTACAGACATCTCAGGAGTTCCTATCAGTTACCTTGCATAACTGATATGTTGTTGGAGCAATGTAAGATTTGGCAGAAGTTGAGCTTGTAGCTCGACTACTTCTTTTTTGAAATTTGTTTCTGCTTCCCATAGCTCTTGCATTAACCTTTTTAATTCAATTATTTTCTCATAATGCAGTTTGACTGCATTGTCTCCATCCCTGGTTAGGCTACTAGCACTGTTTTCTAGATCTGCATCTAGCTTTGCTATATTGTCACTATTTTCTTTAGTGAACTTTTATATTGTGCTCAACTTTTGAATTAAGTTTATAGCTTCAGATATGATGGGGTCTAATTCAGATATGAATTTTGATAGCTTTACCTTATTCACTACCACTTCTTGACTGATGTTCTCTATTAGCTTCTATTGGTACTTCATTTTGGCTCTCCCCTCATTTGCCTTCTCAACATCAATGTTTTGAGTTGTGATTGTGTCGGTGAGGGTATCCATTTGATCAAGTATAGGCTTGTTTTGGTCAATGTCAACATCGGCTACAATTTGATGTAGTATGTCTCATGTTGTCTCTAGTACCATGGAGTCCCTATGTTATTTCTTCATCTTCTCTTGTAATGCCTTCCTCTGGAATATCTCTCTATATTCTTGTAATGCATCAATGTCAAGTGTAGAGGGGTCACACTTCGGTATTTCAATGATTTCATCAAGTGAAACCTCTATCTTGTTCTTCTCTTTCTTCTTCTTCTTCTTTTGTGACTCAGGAGAATTTAACACCATTGCCAATTTTTTATCCTTTTCTATTGTGCTTGATGATGTGACCTGTTGTGCTTCTCTCTGTTGCTTGGCATTGGTTTCAGCTCATCGGGTGTTTGCAGACATCTCCACATTCACCTTAGCATCGTTGGTAGCACTCTTGTCTATTTTCTCAGGAGTACCATCTTTTGGTTTGTCTCCTTCATTGGTGTCCCTTGCATCATCGGTCTTGGTTTATTCATTCTTGTCTTGAGTCTCTGCTTCTTTTTCCTTATCTCCTTCAGTAAACTTGTTAGTGTCGCTTACATCTTGAGTATCTCCGATGTCTTTCTAACCATCAGTTTTGTCTTTGTTATCTTCTTCTCCTTCATCCTTTGGAGTATCTTCCTCAGGTGATTTGGTTGTTTCTTGCATGATATTGATAGCTTGTATCAATATAGGCATGTTGCCTGTAATATTCACCTGTGCAGTATCAATTTTTGTGTCCTGTGCATCGGTTGTGTCTTTTGCAACAATGACATCTTCATCCTTATTGATTTCATCTTCTGGTTCATCGGTAATGTCGATGACATTAGTATCCACAATGTTGTCATTTGTGGTATCATCCCATGTTTCATCTACAACATTTGCAGTCTTGTTCCCTGTTGTATCATCTTCTTCTTTATCTAACTCAATGAATGTGATATTTTGAGTTGCCTTGTCAACATCTTTTTTTTGAAGGTCTTTGTCAGGGCTTACCTCCTCAATAGGTTTGTTCATGATTTTGCACCATTTCTTGTGGCTGTCCTTTTCAAGTTCAATTAACTTGCCTTTAAGAAACTTATATGCCCTCAGCTTTGGTGAGAATTCCTTGTTGTGTTACTCCATCATCTCATATATCTCTACCTTCTTAGATTCAGGTGGCATTAGAGAAGCAAGTACTCTCTCTCTGATCTCTTTCTCATTCTTCAATACAAATTTCCAACGGGAGGATAATCTATCCAAGAGTTCCCTTGGTACATAGCTTCCTTCAAATTGCATGGGTACATATTTGAAGTTGTACATTTTAGCTATCATGGCTTCCTCAACTTTATTTTGATCATCTTGATTTAGTTTCTGCCATTTTCTAATGTGTGGATCTGTAATAGATCCAGCATTTGCAATATAAACACAAATGTCATCAATAGTGTCAGGTTCTTTTACCTTGACATTTTCTGCCTCTATGGCTTCATCTTGGTTAGTGTCTTCTATGTCCTCTCAGGTTCTGATGAATTTCCTTCCCTTCTTGTTTTGTCCTCTTTTTGGTGCGGGAGATTTCCTCTTGTAAGTCCTGACTTTTCCTTTTTTTAGAGGTGAAGGAGTAGATTCTTTGGTTGTTTAGCTTCTAGTCTATGAAGCAGTTGTTGTCCTTGGTTTCTTAGATGGTGGAGGAGGTAGCGTATCTGACTCTATTTCCTCAAAGTCATTCTTTTCTTTATCTTTACTAACAGATAACTATTCTTTGGTTTCCTCCTCTTGTTCAGCTTCTTCACTTTCCTCAGCTTCTTCCTCGGTTACTGACAGAATATTCTTGATATTCTTTACCATCTTGTCTTTCCTTTTTACTACATTTCTGACAATTAGGCCTGATTTAATTTGTGTCTTGGCCTCTTCATATGTGCCAAACCTTGGTTGCTTCTTGTCTAGTGGTTCATTGATTAAGGCATCAATTGCCTTTGTTGCAAGATCAATGTTGATCTCATATTCCAATGGTTGTAACCATGTTGTCCTTGCTACAATAGGCTTGATGTAAGTATTGCCTATGTCAACCATGAAGCATATCTCATCCTTATATTTCTCAATGAGTTGCTCGTGGATTATTACCCTCTTTTGCATTTGGTCTTTGAATACATTAAAGTATTCATCCATGACTATTTCAAATTTATCTCCTAGTGCAACTATGTGCTCACTGATTTGCATGGTGACCGGTTTAGTGTTGTCCCATTTCACACCTCCTACCGATGGGAACTTTTTTTGAAAATAGAAGAAGATACACATTATTAGTGAGCCAAACTTACAAGTGTTTGACTTAGAATTCCTGAATGTCTTTAGGTTTTCCTTCAAATGATTCAGGAGTAGCACAGATAAATCCAATTGTGTACCCTTCTTCACAATTTTGTAGGTTGTTTCCACTACACCTGATGCTATGTTGTTTAATCTGCTAGCCTAGACGAATTTGTAACCCAAAATACATGCACCAAACTTAATCTCATCATCAGTTATTGTTGTTACCTTTAATCCTTGGCCATCCCATTTGGCTCATGTCATCTTTTTAGTCTTTGCCTTTGGTGGATATTTCAGTGCCTTTACTTTATCGGTTATAGGGTAATCAGTAACCACATGGATGACATCTTGGGTGATTGCCTTCGATTCAACCAACCATAAATTTTTGTTATGCATTTTTCTCAGCACTAACCGAATCCAATCAGTTTTGAAGACCTTCAGAAACATTAGGGCATAGGTGAGCCCTTTCACCTCAATGTGTTTGTGTTCTTCCTTAAGTGTTCCATCATCGTTACAAAACTTCTTTTAAGCTTCTTCTACTTCTAACGTTCCAATCTCTGCAATATTGCAGTGTATGAAGGATCGAACATCTTCAACCAACAAAACCCTAGTTGGAATGTGCAAAAATGCACCAGCGTCACCGGGTTGTGAGGAAACCTCCAGATGGATCTTATAATTAGGTTCCTCACATGTCATGTTCTTGATGATCTTGAACTTATCTTTCTTTGCATTCTTAGATTTCATGGTTCTTAAAGTCGATGTCATTTTTAGAAAATTAGGGCTTCTTTGTAATGCGTAAAAATGGAGTTGTTGGCTTTGAAGAGCTTACTATTTGTGCTTGTAAAGATCTCTGAATTTCTTTGGAGTGTTGGAGGTCGATTTGTGATCACTCTTTAGCTTGGTTGCTTTCTGTTTGAGAATTGGCTTTCGTCGCTCTGCTCTGGGTGTCATGACAAATGAGTCATTCCAATGCCCTATTTATAGTCATTACCCTAAACGCGTGCCATAAATGCTTACCAACTCATCGGTGTATGAAGACTGAGTTCGTCGGTGAAGACTTTACTTACATCGGTGACACTTACAACGTTTCAGAGCAGTCAATGTTTACGTTTCTTTTACCAACAGGTTTTGGTATCACTGACAACTTTGTTCATGTGCTTATTTACCGATGAGGCTCGGTCTATACTAGTAACTTTTTCTTTCAACCGACTCATCTCAATAAATGTAGTTAGTATTAACTTAGAGTGTATACCGACGGGTTTCGGTATATATGCCCGAAAGAATAGTTATCACATATTTCAACAAGTACAACCATAATGCATCTTTCTTATGCTACTTTGGAATTATATCAACATATTATGGAGCTGATGTAAGGTAATAGCTTGGGGTAATGTAGTTCCATACTTACTTGTTCTGCTTAGGTGGAGTTGCTGTTGTCACCGGATCCATTGGATGGGGTGTCATCATTTGTATTGCTCGTTCCAGCTTCATCATTGCTTGAATCTTTTCTCCACATTTTCTCTCTAGCCCTCCGGATATCTTCAATGGTGTTTCCATTGGGATATACACTTGTCTCTGTCACTCAGTCTCTACAGTCTTTCTTGAGACGACCAACTTTATGACAGTGTAAGCATGCCATTCCAGGGTTTGTCTAGCCTCTATATTTTCTAGTCCATAGTCTCATACAATTTGCAGCAATATGACCCTATCTTCCACACGCTGTACAATTTGTCCAAGTGTTGTAGTCTCATACATATTGATTACCGATTCTCTTTGGTTGATAGGGAGTTTCTTGACCTTTAGGCTTCCATGATTATCTTTTCTTTTTCCAGCATTCAAGAGTTGTGTGCCCATTCATTTTGCATGTAGGACAGTATTTGTCCATGTAGGTTTCCTTCTTTGGTTGTTTCATCTCAGACTTACATTCATATGATTTATGACCTTTCTTGTTACATTTATAACAAAATCCTATGAATGAAGATGTAGATTTAGGAATAACTTTCATTTTGCCTCTACATACATTTGATGTATGGCCTTGCTTTCCACAGTGATTGCATGTAAGCTTTCTTGGTCTTGGATTTTTATAGACATTCTTTGGATTGGATTGATTTGATGATTCTCCATTTTTGGTAAAGCCTAGACCGTTGTTGTTGTTGACTCTTTGTTGACCCTCAAGAAATCATCCATTCTTTTATTGCTTTCTTCAACCTTTTTGATAATTTCATTATGTTGTTGTTGTATTCTTAATTCATGCTTTAGCTTTTCATTCTCATACCTTAGTTCATCGATAGCTTCTATTCTTTCAATGAGTTTAACCTTTAGTCTGTTTGCCTCTTGACTCATAAGAATAATCTGATTTGTTATCTCATGGTGATGCTATGTAAGTCTTTGTATTTCAGACTCTTTTTCTTGTAGCTTTTCAGTGATCTTTCTTCTATCATCAATAGCTAGTGTTCTTTCTTGTTCAACATGTCTAGCATTGTTCATGACATCAATCATTCTTACCATCTGTGTCTCTTGACCGATTTGCAGAGATTTAACTTGTCCAGCCAGATGTAGATTGATTTCAGTTAGGCTTGTGATGCTTTCTTTTGATGTATCTGATGCTTTTCTTGTATTTGATCCTGAAGATTCAAAGAAATCTGGTATCTCTTCCTCCTGATAATCTATCTCATTATGGTGAGATGCCATATTCTTTCTTTCATCTAGCAACTGTCTCATGTTGGTTCTAGATTCTTTATACTGTTCATAGAACATCTGAATTTCAATCTTTTTGTTCTCAATATTTTTATCAAGTTTGTACTTCTCCATTGTATGATCTTTTATCTTAAGCCTTTAAGCTTTCCAAGAAGATACTTAGCTCTGATACCAATTGTTGGTATTAATGGGAAGTATGTACTGAGAGGGGAGGGGTGAATCAGTACCTCTAAATTTTTTTGAATCCTTTAATCATTTAACCTTGTAATCAATTGCATGTCCATTCAATCTAATCTAAACTATCTTGATGTGAGTTATATCAATTCATAACATTAATAAGCATGTGAATCATTCATAGAAACATTCGTGAAAGTAATTGACACATAACACAAGATATGATATCGCAGAAAACTCCTGTTAGGAAGTAAAAAGTGCGGTGGGGATGGCACCCACAAAACTTCACTATCTGCAGATTGGAAGGGAGCAGGTTAAGGCTTACAATTTGATCACTTCTGATGATCTACCCTATTAGGAGTATCAGTGGAGACCTGTTAAAGTCTACTCTGTTAAGAGCTTTAGCAACACTGTTAAGTGTGCACTTGGTTAAGAGATTTGATGTTGGACTGTTAAATCCACCTTCCTTGAAAGGATTTTTACACTTTGCTCCACTTGTTAGAATGATAGTAAATTAAAAATTGACCTGGTAAATGCAATCTCCTATTGCTAATACAGATATTATGTAGTTCACATAAAAATATTATCACCTTAACTGTGATTGAATAATACCTCTGATTATCGGTTTCCTCTGTTCTCGATTTTGCTAACCAAATCCTTTTTTTTCTGTTCTGGTTCTTGAAACTCTCAATTCAATCCATAGATGTGATCATTTTGTTCTACTCTCTCTTTTTCTTTCTCACACACACATTCTAATGAATGATTGCATCATCTATTTACAGATGGATTGACTTCATCGAGTTATGATAAAAACAATGTTAACTCTAAGATCAGGTTTACAACTTATACCTAGATCTCCTAGTCTATGTGTTTTAAATCAGTTAGACTCAATAAAGCACTTACATTCACGTATCTTGTCCCTAAAGAAATGGATTTAAAACAATTAAATATCCTATAAATAGAATACACTTTCTTTATCTGGCGTGGGAGTCAGATCCACTTTTTGCGGGCTGCAACTGACTTTTGGTTCTGTCTGTCGGTCATGCTTTGAGTGTCCTTCGGTTTTGTCTATCGGTTGCACTGTATCTGTCTTGTTGGTTTGCACTGTAACTTGCATTTCGGGTTCCACTTTATCTTTCTACTTTGTGATTTTCAGTTTACACACTGACTTGTGTCATCATTTTTCTTTGTACTTAGTCATCTTTCGGTGATCTCTTAATCTGATCTTCGGTTTGCTCTTTCCTGTCTTTCGGTGTAGGCTTACCGAAAGTGTTGTTTTTATACTAATGAAAAATTAATGTCATCAATATCATCTTTAGTTTTATTAAGGGCCGCAATCCCATCATGGTCAAGCCCGTCATCAATTTGGGCATGCATATCGTCACGCCAATGAAGAGCAACATTACGTTGTCGTGTAAGTGTGTCAATATTTTGAATAATAGTATTTAGGGTGGCAAGCATGGGACCTAATGTAGGTATATTATGATATGTGTTTTGGGAAGCCCCGTATAGTGTTCAAATTGTCTTGTATCAAATCCTCTAAAGATCGAGGGTTTTGAAGCGGTTCTGGATTGTTTTGGGGATCGTTATTTGGTGGGGGAGGGTTATTTTCTTCATTGTTGTCAGCCATGCCTAATTAAATAAAAAATAAACATAAATTTCAAATTGATTTCATATCTTATTAAAAAAATCAATACAAAACCCTATTTCAACCACAAAAAACTTCATTTAACATCAAAATGAAAGAAATACGTCAAAATATATCAAGAATTCACCTACCGTATATACCGCAAAGTCAAATTTATTGTTGGAGAAATCTGGTACCCGAAAATATCGTGTATTGGCTAAACCTAGTTGTTTTTCAATCCATAAGCAATGAGAGAAATAAGGAAGATGACTCTCGTGTTTTGATTTGTGCCACAGGTTTCGGGTACCCAAAAAAAGCAGGTAACCGATTAGGCTTGTGCTTTGGTGTCAGGTTTTCCCAGGTGTACTGACACCGAGGCCTACTAAAAAGTCAAAAAACATTTTCATGCACTTTTGAACGAGTGAAAAGTGGATTTTTTTTGCATCGCCACTTTTTGGCCCCTCATCTTCTTGCACATACCCATGTATAAAATTTAGAGCATGTCAACATATGAGGAAACTCTCATGTTTGAGCTTAGACTCAACTAGTTGGAGGTTGATCATGAAGATATCACAAGTAGTTTTAGAAAATTCATCCTCAAATGCAAAATAAGTGATAAACAATATAGAGTGGTTTCTTTCATGATTGACTAATAAGTAGATTATTGTTATCAATGTGCGAGTTCCAGATCTTCATCCACTAGTGATGTAAGAGCGTCCTTCCTACCCTTGGAAACGTGGGAGTATCAAAACAAGATATGGCAATCCATAAAATAAAATTGTTGAGAAGGCTTTAGACACTTGGCACATGTAATGTCAAAATATTCCAACCATTGTCAACACTCAAGAAGAGGACTTTATTTTCTTTGAAATTGAAAAGAACAAAAAAGACCATTGAATTTGCTAATCGAAGAGAAGGGGGTTTAGGAAGGAGATGTGAGGAATACCAAGAGTCAAGGGAAGAGGGAATGCTTGAGAAAGGGATCTATTCCTTCATAAAAATTGCACGGAATTGGAAGAAGTAGAGAAACAAGAAGAATTCCACAACCTTTGTCAACATCCATGTAGCAATCTGGACCATATTGTAGGTTGTAGGCTTTGTTGTTAAAGAGATGTCTCCCTTATGGAATGCAATAATGGAAAACTCATGAATTCGTTAAGCATAAATCCATTACCTTGGATATAAATTAAAAAGGGCCTAAGTGTGTGTTCTTCTTTGGGCATAGGAAGAAAATCATAAGGAAGGGAATATAGAGGAGTTTGGAGGAGGTGGAATTGTCAATCAAGGAAGAGAAGATTGTGTAGATAAAAAAAATAAAGGGCAGAAAACTAGAGAGGAATTTGGAGGGTGTAAAAGAAAATCCCTGCATAGAAAATGAGAGACAAGGACATAGTGCTAAGAAGAGGGGTCATCAAAGATGACATAAGATATACCTTGGGAAAAACCCCAGCCTCCAAAAGAGTCCATACTCCATGTGTTATTTAGAAATCTAACATTAGAGACATCTTCAAATTCCTCCACAAACACTTCTGAAATACACTCTCTCTACAAGCAATCCATATGAAAAATCATGTAACTAAACATCCCATACCATGCATCAAACCCTCACAAATGTTAAACAAGAGATGCTCTCAACCCCTTAGCCAAAATGGTCAAGCTAACAAACTTATACAAATATAGTTGTGTTTTCTTTTATGTAAACAAGCTCAAGCAAAACCACATGAATATCTAGCCCGTGCTACAAAACCATGACCCCACATTTAGTAATGAGTACAAAGTTTGTAGTTTTTACTTTATTAATATTTCTCCAATTTTAAATAAATACATTTTCCCAACATAAGACCCACATTAAATATATTCCCAATATTACATACAACACATACACTGACCCCAAAAATGTTAACTCCTAGTGATGTACGTCCATCTAGGTCCCCCTAGGTGCACCACACACATAATAATAAGTTGGACATTATAAACATTATTCAAGGTGTAGCATCTTTGACCATCTATTTATAGAGATCTATGAAAAGTGTATAAGAGACAAATTTTGTGCTCACATGAAATTCTTGGGAGTTACATTGGACCCTGTGGTCATAAGGGTCAACTAGTCAACCAAGGAGTTGCTTTTTATGTTGGAATAAATTACATTTGAAGTGGGGTGCACGGGTTAAATATAGACCACATGAACTTGTTTTTGGCTCATGATTTTGAGCCCGTAGTTTTACAAATCCATTATTATTGTGTGTGTGTGTGTGTGTGTGTGTGTGTGTGTGTGTGTGTGTGTGTGTGTGTGTGTGTGTGTGTGTGTGTAGACACACACACACATACACACATACGTACACATTTNAAATCCATTATTTTTGTGTGTGTGTGTGTGTGTGTGTGTGTGTGTGTGTGTGTGTGTGTGTGTGTGTGTGTGTGTGTGTGTGTGTAGACACACACACACATACACACATACGTACACATTTTTGTATGGAGGTTATATATGTGATGCTTATGCAAGTTTGTGTTGTTAGATTCCTGTAAAATAAAAGTGTAGATATTATTTAAGTACATAGGCTTTGTTATTATGTTATAACACTTTTTGCTAAATAATACACTAGATATGTACTTGGGCTCGGTTCTATTTTTCTTTTGACTTTCCTAGTATAAATTTTATCTAATTTGTTCCTATTTCCCATCTTGTCTTCTTGTATTATTCTTTATCTACCACCATTACTCTATCGATCTCCTATTAGATAATACAATATCACTAATCTCTTAATCAGGTATGCTAAGAATTGTCATATTTTTCTTTTCAAATGTCATAGTACACACAAATCAATAAATATTTAGTATATTCTCAAAAAAAGATATATTAGTAAGCACATGAGCGAGACATTTTGCTTTTAATTGATCAACTACTACTTATCCTTTAATAGATTTTTGAAAGATAAAAATTAAGATCAAACTCAATGAGTAATATGACCCACCTTGTTACACAAGAAAAAATATTAGCCTTCTAGAAAACATGTATTTTAAAGGGACCTCGTCACATTGAAATGTCTCCATGTAAACAATATTGCCTCAACATTTGTGAAGAAAAGAATGGCAAATATAATTTTTCCTTAAGAGTTTACCATGACTTGTAATATAATAAATAATGAATTATATAATTGAAAATGTGTTCTTCACCATTACATGCTAGTACAACCCACCAATAGAAAACTCAATAGTAGAAAAATATGTTGATGAAGACTCACCACGAATAACAAGCCTAAAAACTAGTGAATTTATTAAATATTATTTTATATCATCAAAAGCTTTTTGAGTTCTATTAAAACTTGGTATCTTTCTTCAATATTTTAGAGAAAGGTGAAGTGTGGTGCATTGATTGTCAAACAAAGCATCAAATTATAGCCTAGGTTCTGACTTGAAGATTGTGAAGTTATGTTAAATTACAAGATAGAGGTATCTTCATATCAACCTTCATTCATTGTCTAGATAAAGTAAAGCTGAACAAATGGCCATTGTCTACACACAATATGCATTTATTTAGTTTTAATTGAGCTTGATATTGTGACAACCTTTCAAAGATAACCCTCGAATTCTAAAGATAAGAGGTGTAATTCTTATATTTACCTAAAATATCATCCAAGTAATCTTCAAAAATGTTGTGTCTACCAATATTGCTTGGTAACTTAATAATCAATCATTTTTTTCTCAATCAACTACCAAGAAGACTGATTTGACCATAATAAACTAAGATCAAAGATACAATGCAATATGCCTAGGATGATGATGCAATTAGCATGCCACATGTAATGGTACTATGATGTTCTCATATGAATGCTTCCATTATAATCATAGATGATCTAAATGAATTAGAGTATCTTTAAATAAACCGTCCTAACAAACAATTTTAAACTAGGTTACACTTTACTCAATTCATATCAACTAGAATATTTAAAATTTTAAGGTTCACATCTTTGTGCACAAATATAAAGTAAGGTGGAAAATGCCCAAATTTGGAGTCAAAATTGAATTATGGGGATGAGAAATAATGGGTTTAAGATAGGATAAATTTATTTATAAACTTTCATGTAAAATATGTTATCTTGAACATTAGCCAATGAATAAGGCAAACTTAGTCACCATGGACTCAAAATATAAGGGACAAAAAACACGGTCACACAAATTACTGGAATCACATCATTCACATGCTTGTTATTGCATAAAGGTCACTCTAATTGAAGCAAGCCCACTTTTAATGGTGAAATTTCCATATTCATGCCCCATTTCCATTATGTAACAAGCAACATACAACTAAGACGTCTTTCCATTGGAGAGGGGGCACACAACTTAACCCTTATCCTTTCCTATATGCACTTATTCCAATGTGCCAATATTGACCCTTGGTTTACCCTTTCTTGTCTCAAGTCAAGATCGCAATCATAGAAGTGATTGACGCACTCATTGAAATGACCCCTTAACTTTTAAAATTTCAATTTAAATATGACATTTTCGGCTAACTTAAAGCATATAACTTTTTATTTGTGATGTTTTTGGTGTTTTCTTCAAAGGGGTAACCGGGGTTCATTTTATAAATCTTCTAATGGTATCTAGATCTCTTTCCTAGAGTCATCATTACCACTTGAATACATGATCAAGAGTATTTGTATCAATAAATGTATTACATAATCGTCTAAGTCATCTTGCATGTTTGAGTGTTTTCCTTGATCTTTTATCTAGGCATTGAATTGACATCTTTATATGGTTTGACACAAGAGAAACAATTATACATGCCATGTGCAAACCAATATCGTGCACCATAACAAATTTTAGGTAGATACAAATTGAGTACTTTAAGGTGAACTAAAAGAATTAGTGTAGAAGTTTATAAAGACTAGATCCACAAGCCTAGATCCAAACTTTGAAAAAAAAATCAATTCCACACTTATAAGGTCAAATATACAATCAAAAAAGTTCCCTAAAATAACAAATAGAATATTCACTAATTTCAAAACATTCATCTAATCAATATTAACAATCACATTCTATCAACTTTCACAATTTCCAAAATAAAAAATACATTTATTATTTTATTCAATTTAAGTAACATTTATTTTAACACCTATTAATATAATTCTTACAACTCTTATCTGAAATATACTCTAAATGTTTATTAGTTATTTATTCAAAAAAAAAATTCTCCCTCAGTATTAGTTGTTTATTACTAAAACACACGAATCTAAATTACACAATAGAAAGCATATATTTATATATACAAAGTTTATATACTCACACATATAACTCAATGATATAATGCAAGTATCACTTCTCAACTTGACTTTGACAAACTAGTTTGCATATCACAAGACCAGAAACTTTATATAACAAACAAGTTTGTCAATTTTATTCTTCATAATCTTAGACAAAACCTTATATATTACACAATGAACTTCGCTTCAACTCTCACTTATGATAAACTCTCACACCAGTTACTAACATGTAATTGTTTAAAATTGCAGCCTGCTCTGTTTACATAGTTATTCCGTTCAAAGAAAGCATAACTCATTCATTGCCCACAATCTCTTTCAGAGATTCTTCCTTCAGGAATGGGGGTCAATTTTTAAACCAAGAGAAAATACATTGCTCATGCTTTCTGCAATTCAGGGGTCAGATGATTCCTCATTAGACACTGGAAAAATTGTTCTTCTAATTCTAAATGGAGAAGCATTCCCAATATCCACTAGTGGTGAACGTGTGGAACTAGAGGATGATTTTCCTGATCCCCTTACCTCCAGATTCCTATTCACTGGAGCCCGTTTAACAGGAGTTTCTCTCTGAGGGTGTCTGTTATGAAGCAGCGAATTCTCTTTGGAATGAAGATCCCGAACCTTTCTGTTACACCTTTTGCCTGAAAGTTGCCCTGCAACACAATCACTTTGCTGAGGATGCATAGTGAAGGACTTTTGGTTAGTGCCTGGTTGTCTAAGTTTTGAAGCCTTGTTCAGAGAGTTCTGCTTACAACTGGTGTGAGAGTTTTGCATGGATTTTGGTATTCTTGGCTTAGCAATGTGCACAAATCTGGTCTTCAGATTCTCTTTCTCATTCCAATTTTCATCCTCGGTATGATGGACTACTCCTATCTCTCTGATTTCTGAACTGTTGTTCCTTTGTGAACCATTAATGGAGGCCTCATGATTATCACTCTCACAATCAGTAGCACTGGTCATTGGGCTTTTTACTGAATTTGAAAATACCAATCCATGTATGAGCCTGCTACTTCCATCAAGCCATCTACTCTGCTCAAGGGCATGTCTATGTCTGACTAGCTCCTTCTCATTTCTCACTCGAGTAATTTCTGATTGTAACTCTGAGACCTTGTTCTCGTATTTGTATGCCTTCTCTCTCCATTCATGCATCTGGTTTGCAAATGACAACAAATTCCACAGATCCCAGTTTGTCAACTGATTTATTCAAATGGGAAGGGACAGAGAACAAATTTCAACAATTATAAATAAAACTGTACTATGTTTGGAAGGGTATCAGAGGGACAATTTCTTTTATGATAACTTACCAAAAATTTGGGCGTTAGCCGACAGAAGTATTAAAAATTTAAAACCAATTTCTAGGACAGAGAATTTGAATAGATTATGCATACCGCTGTCTGTAAGGTTGCAAACTTTGCATCAGACTGGAGGGCATGATCTTCCCAGAAATCTCTTGACTTCTGCAGGTCTTCCATTTCTTTACGTACATGATGTAAAATTTCTTGGACTTGAAACCACTGCTCTGTCTCTGCTTGAACTTGTTCAGCTATCTTCCTAATTGTAGCCTTGCAACGCTCAGAGCAAAGCTTGTTTTCTTGATTACCTTCCTGCACAAACCTCCAACCAGCATAATCAGTCAAGCGAACCCCAATCAGAAGCTAGAAATTATAAAAAGATATACATTTTTTTTAAAATAATAATAATCTTAAAGAAAGTGGGTATGAATTATTCAATTCACATGCCTGCTCTGCTCTTCCAGGAGCATCTACTCTCCTAGAACTGCAATTTCCAGAGCTACTGAGCATAGATCTGTATTCCTTCTGTATCTTTGCTGCAGCTTCCTTTCTCTCATTCATATTCATTGACAGAGAATCAAGTTTTTCCTTGAGCAGAGTAGCCTGTAAATTGGGCAGGACCACCTTCAGTTTATTGAGTATGTCCTTTTACATTGAACTAATATGGGTTAATCAAAAGTCACGAACAATCTAGAGCCAACCTGATATGAACTAAGAATGAGATTAAAGAATATAATAATCAGAGAGACGAGGTACCAAGGGCCGAAACAAAAGAAACAAAAATGAGGACACATTCAAATGTTTTGAACACCAAATCTAGGACTAAAGTAATCCTGAGAAACTAGACAGAGCTTTATAGTAACACTGGTAACCAGACTGATTGTAAGCTTGAATTTAAAAAACTGAGTCTACGTATTGTCTCATAGCCCACATACATCGAGGAGTCGATTCTGGTTATCATCCAAACAACATTTTATGCTGGAAGGTCTCTGGATTCTCAATCTTGGTTCTATATGGACTTCATGTTCATCTTCTTCATCAAGAGCAATTTCTACATAATCCGCCTTAGTATTCTCCTCATCACTCTCCTACAAACCAGCATACCAGCATAGCACATAATCAGGAAAATCAGACAATTTTGAAATTTACATATTATTCTCCACTTGTAAGCAAATTATGTTTACACCTGCAAGGAAAATACATTTAATGTAAAAGTCTGTGAGAACAAGTATGAAAAATTATAAATCACAATGAGCTAGCTTGTCTTTTGGAATGAAGGTTGATGAAAGAAATCTGAAGATGAGTAACGAGACAAAAGAGTTATGTTGACGACTCTTAAGAATACAAACTTTGTATTGAATCATCTTTCTGATAGACGGGTCTACATATCTTTTGGGAAAAAGGAAAGGCCCCAGTTGAGTTGAAAAGAAAAACTTTAGGGTCCATTAAAAGTAAAATGAGCAGTGAGCAGTGCATGCAGATGGAAAACTGCAAATACGTAGATGGAGCACTACTGTTATAGACTGATCAATACAGACAAGCTCGGCGAATTTTGAAAGAGAAAGATGGGTCCACAGAGAAACCATGTGAAGACTCAGAACCCACTAACGTACCCATTGTGCAGTGGAGCAGACAGCCCGGACAAGAGTCTCCAATCGCTGCTGCAAAGCTTTGGCAGTATCTTCACTGTATGACCGCTCCTTTGACCTTTTGCGCAATTTATCCAATCTCCTCTGCAGAAACATCGCCTGTCGATCAAAGTTGCTGCATTTTTTCAACTCACTTTCTCTAAATTCCGAGTTCTTCTGCAGCTTTTCTAGCTTGCCCTGTAAGGCTTCTATCTGGTTCTGCAGGGTGGTCTGCAGCACAACCTGGGCATTCTTCTCGTCCACAATCTTCTTCCTTCCCTGTGCAGCAAAACACAACACAAACTCAAATCAGGATTTCTTCACTTCTTCCAAAAAAGAGAAATTAAAAAATCTATGATTCTGAACACCGGAAAAGGCAGTCGGAGTAACCGTAATGATAGTCTGCACAGCGGAATGAAGTGAATGAGCCATGGTAAGAGCGTGGTGCATCTCAGCACAGCCCTGCTCCCATCTTCTCACGGCCACCTCCTTTTCCATTCTCAGAAGATTACACTCGGCCCTCAGAACTTCTGCCTGAAACTTCCAGTCCTGAGGACCCCAAGCTTCCCTACAACTCGCCTGTTCTCTCTCGCTGCTTTCCAATTCCAAGATGTGTCTCGCATCTTCACTGTCGCGACTGGAAGCAGAGTGACGCGAAAGAACTTTCCCCCTTCTGGGCGAATGAATAGCGTTAGGGTGCAGAAGAACAATGGGAACAGATCTTGCAAATTCCCTTTCCTGCCCAAATAGGGCCTCCAGTTTGCCTCTGTGCGCCTCCTCTTCTGCTTCTGCTTCTCCTCGGCAATGGCGGTCACTACCTTTGTCCACAGAAGGGTTGCATTTTTTAGGCTTGCGGATTCTCCTGGAAGGTCTGGGAAGGTGCAGAATAGATGGCGGAGCAGGCGTCTGCCATCTTTTGCTAACGGTGGACGATTTATTATACTTATTAATACAGGCTTCGTCTATTGATCGTCTCGCAGGAATGCCCAACATTTCTCATTCACCCCACACCTGCATTTACACCTTGTGTCGGCCCCAACTTGCATCCATTCTTGAAGACCTTAAAATTTGATTCAGTTGTTTTCCTTTAAGGCAACCTGTCAGCCATGACTAGGTTGACAGAGACGTGCCATCAACAAACTCGGAGCAGAGCAGAGCAGAAGGCCGGTCATAATGCCATGGCTTCAGCTGCATTCAGAAGGCATTCCTTCAAAACAAATTTATGAACGTGTGCAGTCAGTAGTGACTATTTCTCGGCTTGAGGGCCCAGTTACGGCATTTGCCTTTTCAAATCTAGCTCGACCCCACCTCCATACTCATCCTCATCAAAACCTTGTTTAAATGGCAAGCTAAACTACCTAGTTTTCATGGCAAATTCCATAACCCATTTGACCAGCAGGCCTTAAACTTCTCGGAATCCAAAATGTGGAGATGAAAACAAATTTCTTCTTTTTTAGAAGTAATTCAATCTATAATGTTTATCAGCAAAGCAGCCCGCAAAACCAAAAGGATTTGTTCGAGTTACAGTGCAATTTAGTTGAGGCTTATTCAAATACAGTACCAATTTATGAGGTTAAAGATACTGTAGGTAGGACAGCAAGGTAGAGAGAAGAGAACAGTTCACTTCATTTAAGAGGTTAAAGATAGTCTATGACAGTGTGTGTGGAAGATTAGGATTTTGTCATTTGTGAGATTAAAGATACTTTAAGATAATAAGATAAAATACAATTTATAGTACAGCATGTAGGTTAAAGATAGTTTATAAAATACTGAGGTGAAATATAATTTATAGAACAATAGATTTTTTTGGTAAGCTTATTGTAAACTTAAAGATAGTCTATGATAGTAGGGGAAGATAGTCTAAGGACTAATAGACTTTGTCATTTATGAGGTTAAAGATAGTTTATAGAAGAGTAGATGAACATAGAAGTGAATATAGTATATAGAACAATAGGCATTATCATTTATGTAGTTAAAAATAATTTATAGAAAAATAGGGTAAGGGCACCAATTCGGGTTCATGTTTTAATAGCCGCACATTATATTTTACAAATTAGAAGCCCACTATTATCTATGAGCTAATGGTCATCTATTTTTTTTTTTTAAAGTTAGTAATTAGATCAATTGTACCAAAGGGAAAAAGACTATACTTGAACTCATTCCAATGGCTGTCACAATAATTGTTGATTTAATACCCACACTTGTTGATTTAATGTCCAATTGTTTTGACAACATTGTATCAATACTTGTGTCTTTAAAGTTTACTAGTAACAATAGGGAAAAAACTATGTAACTAGCATATTCCAATGGTTGTCATAACAATTGTTGATTTAATGTGTGACTTTAAAGTTGTTATTATTAATGATGACTACCCATAATTGAAGAAATGTATCCCTTACTTGTAAAAAGCAACAATCATGTGATGTCACATCAGTTGCACAAGTATGTGTCTCCGTTTTGCCCAGCCAATGGTCTCACCCCTCTCTTTTGGATTGTTTTGGGCACCTTGGCAAAAAGCATGCTAATGTGGCATAGTTATAAGCATAAAATTTACCAAGTAAGTTGTTGCAAAAAATTGGAAACGATTTGAAATTTCCATAGGATTTTGAGAAGCCTGAAGTTAGAGTGCTCAATTATTGGGTCCTCCCCTAGTACACGATTATTGGGGCATTTGTGTAAAAGCATTGAATCAATTGTGCAACTTTGATGGATGTCAAAGCAAACGAGTTATGGGACAATAGGGAACTCGTTTCAAATGACACTTTGAAATTACCACTTTTGACAGTTGCAAGCATAATAGATGCCACAACGTTCGGCTTTAATACCCAAAAGCTAGAACAACAGCTAAAAGCAATTAAGTCACATACAAAGACAACAACAACAACAAAATTTGTCCAAATTTGATGCACCGTTAAGATATGTAGGTACAAAAAGTTAGCCATAACGACTACTATACATACATTTAGATGAATAATAGTCTATAGAATAGGGGAGAAGACCCAGTACTTGAACACATTCTAATGGTTGTGATAGGAGTTGTTAACTTAATACCCACACTTGCTAATTTAATATCTAATATTTTTTACAACACTGTGCCAATAGTTGTGACTTTAAAGTTGTTTTTGCTAATGATGACTACCCATAATTGAATGAAATGTGTCTCTTATCCTAAACATCAACCAAATGTGTGATGTCACATCAGATGCACAAGTATGGGGATCCCTAATGCACTACGATTGGTCTCACTTTTTGGGGGGGCTGTTTTGGACACCTTGGCAAAAAGCATGCTGATTCGGTATCATATTTGATGATGTGGCCCTGAAACCTTGGTTATAAGCAGGGGACTTGCCAAGTAAGCTACTGTAAAAAAAAATGGGAGTGATTTGAAATTTCTACATAAGATTTTGAGAAGCGCAAAGTTAGGATGCTCAACTAGTGGGTCCTCTCCCCTAGCAGACCTTCTCTTCCCTACATGAATCTTACGAAAAAAAACACTTGACCCAAGATCTTTCAAAAATATCTCTCTTTGTACATTTAAGTCCTTGATGTCTATATTCAAAGATGTGAGTGGAGGCAATGGCGTCCGTTGGAGTCTGAACAGATGGTATTGGAAAAACAAAAGCATGATTTGTACTGATTTGTTTATCATTTAACTCATCAAGTCTATTCGAGATTTGTTGATTGTTAACAAATCCCTATAAAGCACACGCATGTTTATGCCATATTTCTTCTCGTGGTAGGTGAGATTTTTTGAAAATCAACTTGCAATTTGTCAAGAGTTAATTTTTTTCTTTTATAACCACTCGTTATTGCTCTAATTTTTTATGCCGTTAGGATTTGAAATCATTTAGCATGGGAAGGCGGTTTGGTAGAGGATTTAAAAAAGGGTTATAAATGCTGTAAAGCAAAAGCTGCAGAACGATCACAACATCCTTTTATTCAAATCAACAGAGAATGAATGACATTTAATTAAAAACAAATGAAACGTTTGATTTCCTTAAAAAACATGGCAGTCAATGGGAGAAAAATAGGCATGTACAGTGGATTAGTCAGACTGTTACAGAAGCCAGAATATACTCACTCTCTGCCTCTTCGCCTACCTCCACGTACGTCTTCTCGCAGTTAATTAACTGCCACGGTGTTTGGAACGGTGACCTTTCAAATTTCGAGGCAGTTCTTTTCAAATTTCATATATATATATTAAGTTGGTTTAGTGGTTAAAAATCAGTATTTTTTAAAAAAAGGTTATAAGGTCAAATTTTACGGGGACACTTTGTCTACAACATAGTTAGGTGTCTTTTGTGAGGAATACGAGATAGTCTCATATTTACGCCGAGAGGTGTAAACTAGAGTCACAACCATCCCTATGCACCTCACCCATTTGTGTACATAAAAACAGTTGCTGAAATCTCGAAAGAAAAAATAAATCATGGTCACTCATCTAAATTTGTTCACTCTAATATTTAGCTACTTAAAAAATATATGTTTGTCTGTGTATGCGATTCAACTACTTAAAAAATATTTTTGGCTTCAGATATTAACGAAGCTCTTGTGGAATTCGTCAAGCGTCAAATAGTCAAAAAGTGGTCATTTCGAAGTGTCGCTTGATACGTACTAAAAGATGCCCCAATAATCGTGCACTCAAAATTGCGAGTACTTATGGACAAATGTCCTAGTTGTTGTGCACAACTGTCTCAGTAGTGGTGCACAAATGGGGCAATTACGAACAAAAAAAAGTTAAAAAATGTTCGGTTATTAGTACATGTACAACTTATTAATGGGCTTTTAGTTATCAATTTTTTGGTTCCTTTAAAATTAGTAATTGGGGGGTCGGGTGCGATGTTTTTATTGGAACACAAAACACATCACACAAAATTTGAGCTTTCTTAAGCAATTCTCAAACTTTATCACCCTTTATTTATTTCATAGATCCCTTGTTATCTCTATACCCACACAAATATCCATCCACCACATTTTTGTTTTCTCCCACAAATAATGGAGTTTATGAATTAAATTAAATTTATTATTAAGTTCATTTATTTGCTTTTATATATAGATTTTATTCAGAAAAAAATAACTGAAAAATGTGATTTTTATGGGATTACATTCAAATATATTATAATTTGAGAATTTACATAAGTTCTTCAAAATGCAATCATGTTAGTTGCCCATCTAGTCTTTAGACTCTAGAAACAAAATTATGTCTTCGAAAATTGTCCTTTATCAAAATAAGCTATGCATATCTTCATTGTTTTAACAAAATACTACATAACACATTAGAAATGGACTCGCTACTCAATTACTTACAAAACAGTTGTGTTGTCTCAAGCTCATCAACATTCCTAGTCATCCTTAAAAGTCTCCTCCTTAGAGGCAATATCCCAAAAAAGGACCGATCTGCACCATCATCACCATCTAGGCCCATTATATCTATTAGGAAGTCGATTTATGTTTCACATTCACCTTCTAGGAAGCATAGTTTGCACCTGAGGCTTGGACAACAAAGGGTATCAAATGCTCATTATGAATGTATGGATCAATTAGGGCCACAAACTCTAGGTGAAGACCAATACAAGGGATTGCAAAATCCAAGAATCTTGGTATTCCTTAAATCCATTTAGACCACACCTATGTCCACATCAATTTCTACACCATCTCCTTAACCACATTGCAAAAAAATAGAGCTACCAAGAACATTGATGCAATATTTGTGTTTATGTGGTAATGGTGGTTGGTGAATTCACATATATTGCTTCTAGAATCATCTGTATAGAAAGCAAAACTATTGCAACCTACACTTTGAATATACATTCCAACCTAGCATTAGTGACAGTGCCTCTAAATATCATATGCCTCCATCTCAAATAAAGACATATGACAATGTCCATTTTCTTGTCTCTTGATCAATGGAGATTAAGGAGGTTATGCCACATTTTAAAGAGGAAATCACAATTATTTGTTGGAGATTTGCTTCTGTGCAAATAGTTGACTGTATGTTTGTCATTGATGACAACATATAGTATACAACAGTGAGTTGTATTCAGTTTTCAATATGGATATGAGGAAGCCTTGCGTGGTTGTTTTTATGTTTCAAACATAGTTACTACACCATTTACATACACGCATATTCAAATGTTCAGTAACAGTTGAGTTATGTTACTCTGTTTACCAGCCACAGTTTCAAAAGATTATTTTTAGGAAGCCGACAGTAATTTCATTGATTCTTCCGTTGCGTCTATCTTCAGGCTATGCATGTTCAGAATAATGTTTCGTTATGAGTTAAAGACTATTAACCAAAGACGCTAATCATGTTTCATCTGAAGTGTGATGTTTGAGTAATTTTGGTGGAGCCGACTACGTGAAGCGATACATCTATTCAGTTTGAGTTGCGCGGTTCTAATTATGTTGCGTACTTGGTTTGGCTGACTAAAGAAGTACTAAAGGGATTCCTAAAGCCAACAAAGATCATATCTTGTGGAGAAGATACTTATAGTAGTTCATTTGAAGATCACCAAGTGTGAATGATAAGAAAAGAGACAAAAAAGTACATAATAGAATGTCAGTTGTTTTGGGACAGTAAAGACATTTCATTCATCAATAAAAGATCTATGTGAAGAAGTAGTGAAAGCATACAATACATTGGAACTGATCAAGACAGTAGGTCTACTCAAATAGTTCATTTATCAGATATAGTGTATATCTGTTTTACTGAAGATTGCAGCGTTCATCATTTTAGTAGTGAGCTTTTGGATAGTGAGTCCTCACCCCTAATAGGGTTATTTGTAAAAGACTCCTAACAAGGTTCGACCCTTAACCAGGTCTCTGTACTTATTGCATTGTAAAGATCAACTCCTAACAGGGTTGTAAGATCTTCTAACATGGATTATTATACTCAAGTACAATTCTTTGTGGGTGCTAATTCCCACTGGGGTTTTTACCTATTTGGTTTCCCCATAACCAAAATTGTTGTGTTTTATCTTGTGTTATCTGAAAGTGTTAATGCTTAATGATATTCTGTAATTAATTAGAGAAAAGAATTAAACTAGCTGATAACTGATTCACCCCCCCCCCCTCTCAGTTATATTTGGACTATTCCAACAATTGGTATTAGAGCCAAG
>MU223425.1:3426670-3438811 GCA_018584345.1 Thuja plicata
ACTATGAATGTGCTCCCATGATTGAAGATGAACCTAGACCTATCAATAAAGACATAGTTATTGAAGAAATGTTTGACTGTATTGATGTTTCATGTAACAATCCTGAACCAAGTCAAGAAGAATCACAAATTAGAGATGAGAGTGTCACTCCTAAAAACTCAAAATACACATCCAAATACCACTCTAAGGAAGACATCATTGGAGATAAGAGCGCTAAAGTCTTGACAAGATCCAGACCAAAAAGTTCAACCATTGATAAAGAAGTATGCTTACTTTCACAGATTGAACCCTTAGGTGTTGAAGATGCGTGCAATGATTTAGATTGGCAAAGTGCTATGCAAGAAGAATTAGATCAGATAATCAAGAATGATACATGGGAACTGGTCCCTAGACCTTGTGACAAAAATGTGATTGGAACAAAATGGATATTCAGGAATAAGATGAATGAAGAAGGTACAGTGGTAAGAAACAAAGCAAGACTGGTATGTAAAGGATATGCACAGAGAGAAGGAATAGACTACATTGATACATTTTCCCCTATGAGCAGACTGGAAGCTATAAAGTTATTTTTAGCCTATGCAACATTCAAGAATTTCAAGGTATATCAGATGGATGTCAAGTCAGCTTTTCTGAATGGTGACTTAAAAGAAGTCTACATAGAGCAGCCTAAAGGATTCAAACTTTCAGACAAACCAGACATGGTATGCAGATTAAAGAAAGCCCTCTACGGACTTAAATAGGCCCCAAGAGTTTGGTACGAGAGACTTGTTGGTTACTTAACCAAGATTGGATTCAAAAAGGGAGCAACAGATTGCAACTTATTCATAAGAAAAACACCTGATGGATTACTACTTGTTTCTATCTTTGTTGATGACATTATCTTTGGAGGTAATGACAAACTTAGTGCAGAATTCACCAAAGAGAAGCAAAGTGAGTTTGAAATGAGCATGATTGGACCTATCAAATATTTTTTGGGATTGAATGTAAAACAAACAGACAAAGGAATATTCATAAATCAGTCTAAGTATCTGAAGGAGATATTGAAGACTTTCAAAATGGAAGATTGCAAACCAGTAAGCACCCCCATGATAACATGAAGCAAGCTTTCTAAAGATGATGATTCCAAAGTAGTTGACAAGACATTATACAAGTCTATGATTGGAAAACTCTTATATCTTACTCAGTCTAGACCAAATATTTCCAATGCAGTTGGCATTGTTGGAAGATTTGCAGCTGAACCTAAAAAAGTCACCTAATGGCAATAAAAAGAATATTCAGATACTTAAAAGGGACTATAGACTATGGTTTATGGTATCCTAACTTAGAGAATATACAACTTCATGTGTATACTGATGCTGATTGGGCAAGTTGTGTTGATGATAGAAAGAGTACATCAGGAGGAGCAGTATTTCTTGGAGATAGGTTGGTTACTTGGACAAGCAAGAAACATAATTGTATCTCTCAGTCGACAACAAAAGCTAAGTATGTTGCAACACCATTTAATTGTTCAACAATGGTTTGGATCAAACAGATGATTAAAGACTTTGGTATTCAGATTGATTATCCTATTGTTATTCACTGTGATAACACTAGCACTATCAATATGTCAAAGAACCCTGTGATACACGCAAAGACAAAACACATTGAGATCAAATATCATTTTCTAAGAGAAAAAGTTACAGACGGAGAAGTAAAGTTGGATTATGTGAGCACTAAAGAAAAGTTAGCAAATATTTTTACAAAGCCTTTATCAAAAGATACTTTTGAGTATCTCAGGGAGAAGCTGGGAGTAATTCCCTTTCCTGAGTCTGATTAGAATTTGCAGCAAAGAACATCAATCCTTGGTGACTGATGAATGGTTGACTACTCTACTTCTGGAGTAGTACCTATGCTTATTTGTGTTTGGCACCCTTTGCCATTGATGTCAAAGGGGGAGTATATAGTAAGGGGGAGCATATACTCAGGGGGAGTATATAGTCATGAAAATAAAAACACAGTTAGAGGAGCTGCAGCAGTGAAGAGGAACCTTTGATGAGGATATTGAGAAGATTGTAAAAAGAAAGGAAACACTTTTAGATTGATGGTGTTTTTAATCATATGTTGCCATCAATGTTAAAGGGGGAGATTTTTGGAGATTTGCTTCTATGCAAATAGTTGACTGTATGTTTGTCATTGATGACAACATATACTATACAGCAGTGAACTGTATTCAGTTTTTAGTATGGACATGAGGAAGCCTTGCGTGGTTGTTTTTATGTTTCAGACATAGTTACTACACCATTTACATACACGCAGATTTAGATGTTCAGTAATAGTTGAGTTATGTTACTCTGTTTACCAGCCACAGTTTCAGAAGACTGTTTTTAAGAAGCCAAAATTAATTTCATTGATTCTTTCGTTGCATCTATCTTCAGGCTATGCGTGTTCAAAATAATGTTTAGTTATGAGTTAAAGAATATTAACCAAATGTGCTAATCATGTTTCATCCGAAGCATGGCGTTTGAGTAATTTTGGTGGAGCCGACTAAGTGAAGCGATACGTCTATTCAGTTTGAGTTGCGCAGTTCTAATTATGTTGCGTAGTTGGTTTGGCCGACTAAAGAAGTATTAAAGGGATTCCTAAAGCCGACAAAGATCATATCTTGTGGATAAGATACTTATAGTAGTTCATTTGAAGATCACCAAGTGTGAATGATAAGAAAAGAGACAAAAAAGTACAGAACAGAATGTCAATTGTTTTGGGATAGTAAAGACATTTCATTCATCAAGAAAAGATCTATGTGAAGAAGCAGTGAAAGCATACAATACATTGGAACTGATCAAGATAGTAGGTCTACTCAAACAGTTCATTTATCAGATATAATGTATATCTGTTTTACTGAAGGTTGCAGCCTTCATCATTTTAGCAGTGAGCTTTTGGACAGTGAGTCCTCACCCCCAACAGGGTTATTTGTAAAAGACTCCTAATAGGGTCCAACCCTTAACCAGGTCTCTGTACTTATTGCATTGTAAATATCAACTCCTAACAATGCTGTAAGATCTTCTAACATGTATTATTATACTCAAGTACAATTCTTTGTGGGTGCTAATTCCCACCGAGGTTTTTACCTATTTGGTTTCCCCGTAACCAAAATTGTTGTGTTCTATCTTGTGTTATCTGAATGTGTTAATGCTTAATGTTATTCTATAATTAATTGGAGAAAAGAATTAAACTAGCTGATAACTGATTCACCCTCCCCCCTCTCAATTATCCCTTGGGACTATTCCAACATTATTACCTTGTAATGTGGTTTTGAGCATATCGAGCAATAAATCCACATGCATTAAATGTGCTCTTTTGGCTTATAATTTGTGAAGGGAGTGACTGACTAACAATTTTCTATTGGATTTTGGTTTTCAAGGTTTCACTTTCTTTTTATAGTTATTTTCAAAGAGTTTCTATATTGCCTTTGTATCACAAATTCTCTTTAGAAACCATATACATTTTGGGAAGTTAACTCTTTCTCATCTTGCATCAATGCATTACGGAATTCATCACTATCTATGTATATTATTACTTTTATCCATCTCAATTTCTTCCACGCTATTAGAATCTTCTCTGTCATCTTTAATGTGTGAATTTTAGGGATCAAATATATATTCTTAATTTATATTCTTCATATTTTTATCCTAAGAAACATACTCTACATATGTTTTGTCTTCTCCATCTCCTAAGGGGATGTGGACCACCCTATTTTTCTATGTAAAGGATATTTCCTCCTTCCTTGAATCCACAATGTTATTAGCATTTGCAAACCATTTTAGGCTAAGAAACGCCTTGAAAGTGTAAAATTTTTATTTTATATTCACTAGCTAGCTATTTTAGGCCATGTATATTTACCTCTACATTCTTCCATGTGTTGTGTGTCTCCATTCTTGACCCGTCAGCTAAGCTTATATTAAATAGATTTTTGACCAACTAGGTGGGCATATTCTATCCCAAGAAGTTTTCAAAATAATATCAATATCTACATCTAGGTCTACCATATCATGCTTCACCTTAACATAATTTAGATGTGAAATGATCAGTATAGGTCCATTATTCCATCTATACTTTTCTATGATTTGGTTGATTTGTGGTTGTTTTTGTTTGTTCCAATATTTTCTCAATTGTTTTAACCTGACCAAGAAATATTTATGTTGAGCCAATGAGACTGAGTTTTTCAACATAAGTACTTCCTCTTTTGAGAAACAAGCCACATCTGTTGTATGATATTTTATTTAGCATTTTGTATTATTCTATCATTTTATTGTTTGTTAGATTGGAAGTGATCATTATTCTTCTTCCAGACTAAACTCTTCATTAATATCTTCAACAACCTTTTGCATGCTTTGTTCAATATCTATCCCTTGGTGGTTAGTACCATAAATTTTTGTTTTTTATTGTTTGAGTTCTTTGTTTTTAGGGTTCACACCTAATATTGTCAAAAATATTCTTGATTTGAAGTATCTAATGACCATTTTTTTTGTTTCATCCTCTTATACCCTAAAGAAGAATTATCCTTATCACACTTAGTCCTTTATTCCCTTGTGGGTCATCACTTCTCGAATGAAAGAAAACATCCTGAAAATTATTGATGTTCCCTCTCACATTTACTTAAGTCATGAGTGACACAGAATGTACAACTCTTCTTCTTCTTCTCAAACTAGCATTTAGTTCCAAAATGACCAATTTCACTGTATTATAGTAGGTTACATCATATCTCATGCAATTTCCCCTTCCACATCCTCTTCCCCCTCTATAATTGAATTGTCTCACAAGGGTTTCACTTAGTGAACCTGAATCATAGCACATGCATTAGTGACATACTAAAGAATCCCCCCATTTTCAAAAAATATTGTTCCAAACTCCCTTTTTGTCAACCCCCTCCAATACCCCCTACACCTATTTTCCTATATAAACCCCCACCCCCCACCCCAGAAAAAACACCCTCCCCCCTATTTAGACAATAAATTGCACCTTTTTTTCCCATTTTAAAACTCCCATTATGAACGCATGTGATAGTGTATTGCCCCTTCAATGAAGACCCCATGAATTTTTTATTATCCTTTGGATACTATTTTATCTAGGGCTATTTCATAATGCATAAGTATTCCTCTCATTTATGCATGAAGGTTTCTTGTATCCTCTATCATTAGCAGACAGGGGCTTCTCTACAAGGCCTTCAACATAAGTTATATTTTTTTCTATCTCCATATCGCAATCATGATGTAACAAACATCTAGGGAATATGTGAACCTCAAATTTCTAGAGGCAAAGATGATTCGCTAGTTAATTCCCTATAGATGAATGTGTTAGAATTCAAAGAATTTGTAAGCCAAAAATCATCTCCATGCAAAATAACCTGTTACAAAAGAAAAACTTAGAGACAAAAAAGTTCTGAAAGATAAAATATTCATCCAGAAAGGGAATGCAAAATACAAAGAGATCAAACCTTATGAATATGATCAAAACCCTTAAGGGGAAAATCTGGGTGCATAATAGTAATTAATAAAAGAATTAATTATTATATGCCTAAAGTTTAGCTTAAGTGAAATAGAGATAATAAGTGACTTAATAATTAAATTAGTATGATTTAATTAATAAGTGGAATCACTTTATTACTCTAACACACCCCCTTAAGATAAACTTAGGGAGAAGCTAAAAACCTAGAAATAACTACTAAAAGCTAGAAAATGGGTCCCGACAACAAGGCCTGCTCAAGTACCCAACTACAAAAATCTCTGTAAAGAGGAGAAAAAGGAGAAAACCCAATGGTAAAAACCCCTCTCCAAAAAGAGATGAAGCCTAGTGAAGGACTGAAGAAGCCTCCAAACTAGAGAATGTCCCAAAAAATAGGAACATAGAAAGAACATGTAGAACACCTCTGAAGTAAGAAGCTACAAACACTGGCAAAAAATTACTGCTGGAACCTCCACTGTAATAGAACATGATCAGGTAGAGAAAACTGTAAACAAAGCCTGATGAGTTGATCAATCAAAGATGGAAGGATGCCTGTGAAATAGGAATGAAAGAGTGTCCATATGGTAAATGATCCATCTAACTGAAATGCATAGGTACCTAGCCACTGCATCTGCCTAGTACATAAGAAAAAATAATTAATACATAGATCGCTCCATTGAACCAAGGAAGCATTAGAACCAATAGGATAAATCCCCCATAATGATGAGTAGGGAGAGGTATGACAGGTACACAGAATCAGACTACCAAGAAACACTGCATGATGAAGAATGTACAAACACATTTAAAGGATGGTGTCATGAAAGGAACACTCACTTGACACACATAATGAGGCTAATATCATGGAAGGAACACTCATTTGACAAAGGTAGATGGAAAACAAGGCAAACATCGAACCCCCCCATGGCACTTTATAATATAGTGCAAGTACAATCAAGCACAAATTGTGCAGGATCTCAAACATGCATCAGATGACACTTTATCTCAGTGTGTTTACAAAAATTGCTAAAGAAAAAGATGTATACAATATATAGGTTTGACAGAAAGTTGTAGAAACATGAATAACAGCTAAAAAAGTAATCTCATGCATGGAAAATGATCCCAAGACCTGAAACATCCAAGATATCCACCAGGTTGCAAAAATACAAAAATATGAATAAAAAATACTTGGAGCAGAATCTGGATGTGAGACCCATACAACAAGAAAGATAATGGAACCAGATTTCTGACACCATGCGCAAGTCAAAAAATGTAGTCTAGATAAGAAATATATAGCGATCAAAGTGCAAAATGGAACCCTGACTTTGACTGGCAAAAATCCGTGCAAGATGGAAAAATTAGAAAACCAAACCTAGAAAATCAGGTCGAGCTCGAAACCAGATTTCTAACGATATCTCATTTGCCAAAAAATGATATCGTATGCGCAAGATATGAGTAAAAAACCACAAGGTGCTCATTATGAAAAAAATGGCAAGTTGTATGATGGGTTGGTGATCATCAAATTTAACCCAAATCTCAGACCTATGACTGCTAACATCAGTAGCATAGAAATCGAGGCAGCGTGAAAACCTAGGCAGATTAATTTTCCTCAGTTTTTTTTTACATGCAAAAATTGGGAAAAAACATTTTCTATCTCCTTCATGCAACACCGTGCATGGATTTTGAGGTGGTGTCAAAATAGAGGCATCATAGAAATCGAGGTGACATCAAAACCGATGTGAAATTTTGTATCATAAAACATGCCAAGGGTCGTGCATGCAAAAATAGGGCCCAAATTTCAACTTTTTCCAAATAGGGCGTTCCTTATATGAAAATAGGGGCTTTGGGGCATTCCGGACATAACCCAGATGTCAGTTTTTTCCCAAAGTGCTCCAAAATTAAATCCTCCTAAAATCCACAAAAATCCAAGAGAAAATTTTTGAAACCCTCGGATTTCCAAAAAATTCAAAAAATCAGGAACGGGCAACAATAACAAGGCTCTAATACCATGTTAGAATTCAAATGATTCATAAGCCAAGATCATCTGCATGCAAAATAACCTGTTACAAAAGCAAAGCTTGGAGACAAAAAAAAGTTCTGAAATACAAAATATTCATTCAGAGAGGGAATGCAAATTACAAAGAGATCAAACTTTATGAAGGTGATCGAAACCCTAAAGGGGAAAATATAGGTTGCATAATAATAATTAATAAAAGAATTAATTATTATATGCCTAAAGTTTAGCTTAAGTGAAATAGAGATAATAAGTGACTTAATAATTAAATCAATATGATTTAATTAATAAGTGGAATCACTTTAATACTCTATCTCATTTATACATGGAGCTTTCTTGTATCCTCCATCATTAGCAGATAAGGGCTTCTCTATAAGGTCTTCAACATAAGCCATATTTTTGTCTATCTCCATATCACAGTCATGATGTAACAAACCTCTAGGGAATATGTGATCCTCAAATTTCTGGAGGTAGAGATGATTCACTATTTAATTCCCTATTGATGAATGTCTCATTATCCACGTGTCCCACAACATAGTGAATTCAATTTGGCTAGTGTCATTTTAAATTATATCTAGATAGCATACACCTTTTTTTCTCCTAGTATCTTGGGTAATTCATTCCTTAGGCACCCTTCCCTTGAACATGGAACACCAAATCTCTTGTGTAGGATTCTTCACTTCATCTTCAGCCATGATGCCTTCCCACAAGATTAATTAACTCATTGCTAATTGTAGTTTCTTAAAGTCGTATTTCTGTCCGTCTTTATCTACCTTCCTCCATTGTTGTTCTCCAATGTGGTACGCCATAGCGACTACATTCATGTATGTATCAAATATTAATCTCTCATCAAATATATCTCTTATGGCCTTCTATAATAAAAAAATATAATACTCAATATTTTTCTTCTCTATTAGTGATTCCTTCAATTTTTGGCAAATATCTTTCAATATTTGGTTTTATGCCTTTATAGATTCACCTTTCTTTTGGACTGGTTCCTCCATATTACTTACAAGCTTAGTTGGATTTATAGAGTGCCAAAATTATCTAGAAGGTCTTTCTTCACCTTTTCTCAATCCTTATCATGATTTGGATAAGTATTTTTGTACCCTGGGCTATTTTATCCTTTTGCAAGGAGACCACAAATTCTAGTAGTTTAATTATGTCCTCTTTTATGTCCTTCATTTCCCACAATGATTCCACAGGGAAAAAAATTTCTACAACTCTATTGTATCCTTCTTGAATAGTGGCAATTTAATTGATACATCCATTTTTTTCTTCTCCTTTCATGTTTTTTTTTTGTTTTTAGAATGGTGGGGTGTTTATTTTCTTTTTCTTTACGGTTATAACTATAGGGGGAGTTAGATTTTGAGGATGCACAATATGACATAGTTATCGGCCATGAGCTCTCTAACATATCTCAGAACTCCCCATCTATTGTTAAGGACTTCTATGAGGAAATAAAAATGCCTAAATGGAGAAACAAGGAAGAAATAGATAAGGTGCTAGGAAATCCTAACTTTGACTCTGATACTTTTACTAAAGCAGAGAGGTCAAAAGGTAAGAAAAAAAATGTCTCCAAATCCACAAGGAGCACAAGACTCAATCGGCTAGATGTTGTAGGAAGTCAACTGTCACCGGGGAGACCTCCAAACTCTAGAAAAAGAAACTAGGAGGCTGCCAAGAACATAGTGGATGGTACTCTAAAAACTATCGTCCAGACCGGTCTAGTAAAAAATAAATGAAGATCATCTCTTGGAATATTCGAGGGCTATAAAACCCTCACAAGTAGGACTTAATCAGAAACTTGACCACAGATAACAGACGTGATATTTTGTTGATTCAGGAACCTAAAATGTCTAAGGAGAAGGTTGAAAGTTTAAATTTTTTTAGAAATGAATTTTTTAGTGGAGGGAACTCTGAAGGTGCTTCTGGCGACATTGCTACTTTCTGGAACAAGGATGTGATTAAAGGAGAAGTTCTTATCCAGGAAAATAATTTGGCTTGTATCAGACTTCAGCATATTAAGTATGGATCAACTTGGATTCTTACGAATATCTACACTCCCAATACTAAAAATGGTAGAATTTATTTTTGGAATAACCTTGAACAAGTTAGAAAACTTTTTGTGAATGATTGTTGTCTTATAATGGGAGATTTTAATACCCCTTTGAAGGAAGATGAAAAAATTGTGGTAGCCAGCCTAATCTGGACAGTAGACTTGATCTGATGAATTTCATTACTAGCCAAGCTCTGAAAAACATTGATCTTGAGGGAGTTAAATACACTTGGACCAATAGAAGAGAAGGTGGTGAGCTTATTCATGTGAGACTTGACATGGCCCTTATCTCTAATGACTAGTATCAACATTATTATTATTCTCTAACTTCTTTTGTTATAATGGGGTTAGATCACTATCCTCTTTCTTTCATTGCCGACCTCATCTCTATGAGAAGGCATTTCCCCTTTAGATTTGAAAAAATGTGGACTATTCATCCTTATTTGGTTCATAGATTAAGCGAATGGTGGAAGATCAAGATTGAAGGTACTGCTATGTATAGATTAGCTAACAAACTCAGACATGTCAAGGGTAACATCAGGTTTTGGAGCAAAGATTCTTTCGACAATATTTTTTCCTCTAAGGTTGATATTTTTTTGGAATTAAAGGATATTCAGGACTCTATTAAAAAATATGGCTATAAGAGTGTTTCAAAGGAGAAAGAGAGTGAAGTCTTGATCAAATATCATGATATAGTTCATAAAGATGAAACCTTCTAGAAACAAAGAGCTAGAAATATTTGGCTAAAAGAAGGGGACATAAAATCTAATTTTTTGACATGACAACCATTAAGCACAAAGCAGCTAACATAATCTCTAAACTCAAGGTGAATGATAAAGTTGTGGATTCTAAGTAGGCTAAGGATTTTTTCTTTAGTCTGCTTACTTAGGACACCTTGCTGGATCAGAATAATCAACAAGAAATTTTGGAGAGCATCCCTAAAATTCTCACTGAAGATGAAAACCATTTTCTTAATGTTATCCCCTCTAATGAAGAAATACTTGGAAGGATGTCTTTTCTTTTGAAGGCAGAAAATACCTGAGACCAGATGGCTATCCAATGTTTTTTGTCCAGAAGTACTGGTTCATTGTCAAAAAGATGTCACGAATGTTGTCAAAGAATTTTTTGGTTCCAAGAGAATATTAAAAGAAATCAATGGTACCTTCATTTCTCTTATCCCTAAAAAGGTTGGGGCTGATGCTATGGATTTCTTTAGGCCTATTAGTCTATGCAATTCCACCTATAAGATCATCTCTAAGGTTATAACCTCCAGGATCTTGGTGTTTCTCCCCAGGATAATTTCTCAACAACAAACTGGTTTTGTGCCAGGTAGACAGATTCTGGACTCGATAATAAATGTTCATGAAAACATTCATTATCTAGTAATGGCTAAGAAAGAGGGGTTCATTCTGAAAATTGATCTTTCCAAGGCCTATGATAGAGTTGACTGGGATTTTTTACAAAAGACTCTGAAGGATTTTGGCGTTAATTAATATTCTATTAAGCTTTTGATGCAGCTTGTTTCTTCAGCTACATTTTTCTATGTTGGTTAATGGCTCCCCTACTCCTTTCTTCAAATCTTCCAGGGGTCTTAGATAAGGAGATCCCCTATCTCCTGTGTTTTTTTTCATTTTGGCAGAATGTTTGGGGAGATATATTGCTAACTTGGTCCAAAAAGGTGGTCTTAAAGAGCTCAAACCTTCATCTACTAATCAGGTTTGTTCCCATGAACATTTTGTGGATGACTCTATTTTCATGGGTGAAGCATCAATCTTCGAAGATAGGAGTCTCATAAAATCTCTTAATAAATATGGGAATGCCACTGGTCATATTATTAATTGGATCAAAAGCTCCATTTATTTGAACATCAATACTCCTTATTACATACAACAAAAAATTAGTAGATTTCTGGGTTGTTAGTGTAGACACCCAAAAATAGAAAGGCTTGCGACTTTACATTAAAAACACTAATTTTCATCTATTAATTAATGGTTTTAATCATTAATTAATCATCTATTTTCTTCTAAATTCATTCCCCAAATCATCTAATCAAATTCTCAAAATTAATTAAATAATTTAACATTAATTGATTAATTACCATTAATTAATTAATTAAATTCAATTCCCTATAGTTTAAATTCAAATATTTGAACTTACTAATTAAATTCTTCCAATTAAATTAATTTAATTTCATTCAATAAAGCAATTCTAAATAAAAAAGAATTCAATTATCTCACATGTTGAAAACTTTAATTAAATAAATGAATTAAATATTCATTTATCTTCAAAGAGATAACTCCAATTAGATCACATGGGTTACTCCACCCATCTCTCAAGTCCACATGGGTAACTTCACCCACCTCTTCAGTTCAAAAAGGTAACTCACCATTAGCTCTTCAGTCAACCAAACTCTGTCTCCTCTTTACCAAATTAAGAGGTGGAGTTTATTGATGGCTTCTCTAGTTCCTTTTAATCTCAACCATTCATCTCCCTATCTCTGGGATTGATCTCAACCATTCATTTCATCCCCAATTCCTATATAATAAACCCTTCATAACCATTTGAAGGATCCAAGATTTCAAGCTCTCGT
>MU223425.1:3438911-3461150 GCA_018584345.1 Thuja plicata
ATGTTGAAAACTTTAATTAAATAAATGAATTAAATATTCATTTATCTTCAAAGAGATAACTCCAATCAGATCACATGGGTTACCCCACCCATCTCTCTAGTCCACATGGGTAACTTCACCCACCTCTTCAGTCTAAAAAGGTAACTCACCATTATCTCTTCAGTCAACCAAACTCTATCTCCTCTTTACGAAATGAAGAGGTGGAGTTTACTGATGGCTTCTCCAGTTCCTTTTAATCTCAACCATTCATCTCCCTATCTCTGGGATTGATCTCAACCGTTCATTTCATCCCCAATTCCTATATAATAAACCCTTCATAACCATTTGAAGGATCCAAGATTTCAAGCTCTCGTGCGCCATTACTATGTTTGTTTGGTTCTAGCATTCAAGCCATCTTGCGATCACACACTCATTTCAATTAGAAAATTCTCGACACTTCTCAATTCATAGACGCTGCCCACCCCAATACTAAGCATTAGGAACAATATTTTAGGAGTAGAGAGAAACAATAGAAGCTTCAAGTGCTTTGGGGTTTGCATTCATTTGTTTTCCTTTCTTGTGCTTGTACATTTTATTGGTTACATTTTGAGTTATTTATTTTAGTAGTATTTGTGTATTGGATTTATATCATTTGTAAAACCTTTTCTACTAACCCTTGCCTTTGGAAAGCTTGGGAACCACAAATCACGAAGAAGAGGCATACAGTCAGATTGGTTAGCTCCCCTCCACTTACTTGGGTCTTCCCCTTGGTATCAATCCTCTTGAAGCTTTTTGGAGCTCTATTTTTGATAAGTTTCACAAGAAGCTCGCTGGGTGGAAAGGTGCTCTCCTTAGTTAGGCTGTAAAGTTCAATTATTGAAATCCTCCCTTTAGAGTATACCTCTTTATGCTTTAAGCCTTTTCAGAATTCCTAATAAATATGTTGAAGCTATTGAGAAAATCCAAAGAAACTTTCTTTGGTCAGGAGTTGAAAAGAAAAATATATTTTCTCTGGTTTCTTGGGAAAAGGTGTGTATGCCCAAATCCAAGGGGGGTCTTGGTCTCAGAAGAATAAATAATATTAATTCTTCTCTTCTTGTTAAGCTTGGTTGGAGGGGTTATAGATCGGAGGGGGAATGGAGTATAATATGGAACAAAAAATATAAAAGGGGCCTTCCTTCTCTTCAAATTTCTTAGCCAATGAGAAGATTCCTAAAGGATCATGCATTTGGAAGAATGTGACTAAAAATAAAGATCTTATCAGAAGGGGGGTAAGATAGAAAGTGGGAAATGGTAATAAGGTCGATTTGTTAGAGTATGTTTGGATTGGTGATTCCCCTTTTTCTGATAAGATCCTCTTTGGGGAATTTATGCTGCCCTTTGTAAACTTAGTATAGGATCCAAATTTGATGACTATTGGGATGGTAGTTTGTGGAAGGACCTCACCACTATTGATCTTATTCTTAAAACCTTGAATACAACCCTCAATTCCTTCATTCTAAACAATATGGAAGACCATCTGATTTGGAAATTTACCACTGATGGTAACTTTACTGTGGCTTCCTCCTACAATCATAATTTTGACTGTCTTGAAGCTCTCTTATGGGCCAAAGCCTGGATTAAAGGCCTAACCCCCAAAATCAATATTTTCTTCTAGATGATGCTTCAAAATAAGATCCTTACTCTTGATAACCTCAAGATAAGGGGTATAAGTTTTCCTAACATGTGTTTTCTTTGCAAGAAGGAGGAAGAGTCATTTAACCACTTGTTCATCCACTGTCCCTTTGCTGATGAAATGTGGTCTCTTTTTATGAAGACCTTCAAGCTGGATTGGGTTTTTCCTTGGGATGTTCAAAGATTGTTCAGCTCATGGGATATCAGCACTGTGAATACGGTGCTAAAAAGGATATGGAAGATTGCTTTTCCCCACATAATATGGGCTATTTGGAAAGAGAGGAACGATAGAATCTTCAGAGAGGTTTCTATCCCTCCCAAAAATTTATTTGAAAGAACAAAAATATTGATCATTGAAAACTATAAAATTATTGAATACAATCCCAATACTAGGGTGGTGGGGGATATTGATGTTTTAAAGAATTGGAGAATAGAAGCTAAAAATGAAGATCAAATAAATCCCAGGGAAGAGGTTGTTTGGGAATGCCCCTCGATCGGGTGGATGAAGGTGAACTTCGATGGGGCCTCTAAAGGCAAGCCTGGCAATGTTGAGTGTGGTGTTGTTATTCAGGATGAAAAAGGTATATGCAGAGCTATTAGGGCTATTCTTATAGGTATCCAAAACAATCATGTTATGGAAGCCATGACGGCTTGCCAAGGTCTAATGCTGGCTAAGGAGTTCAATTGCCAAAATTTATGGTTGGAAGGGGACTCCTTGAACATCGTTAAGTGTCTTAATAATTTTTCACCTCCCTCATGGATGATGGAGAACATTATGCAAGGTGCTAAGGAGATAATAAAAACTATGACAAACTATATAATAACCCATGCTTACTGTGAAGTTAATGGAGTTGTTGATTGGACAGCCAACTAGGCTTGCAGAAATGATAACATAAATATGTGGCAAACTGAAGAGAGTATACCATACGATATCAAATATTTCATTGTGATGGAGCACATCCATGATAATCAAAGAATGGAAAAGGAATTAATTAATGATGGGAAATATGTCAATTTTTTTAAGGATTAATTATGACTTTGTCATTTCCAATCTGTCCTTTGCTCTCATAATGCCACTTGTCACAGATTATGGGTATTTTTGAAGAAGATTGCTAACACAGATAAGATTGAGTGTTTTATAACTAAGTGCATTGTGAAGAGAGACATTCAGTCTAAGAGAAGAAATATGAGTGGAAACAAGAAGAGATATGAGTCGACAAGTTGCGAAGAATGAAGACAGAATGATGAGGTTTGGAAAATTCTAGAGAAAGGTAGTCTCAGAGCTTACATGGAAAGGATTCATGGCCGTAATCCATCCATAACTAAGTATTTGAATAAAAACTGGAAGAATAGGAAGATTTTTTTTAAATATTAGTAGATTGAGGTAACTAAAGAGTTGATTTCTGAGGACACGGGTATGACGAAGGAGGGCATGAAATTCTACCACAATAGAAGTATTTCAGATAAAGCCCCAGATAGATTTCCTGAGGATGACAATGAAATGGCTAGACTTGTCAAAAGGGTTGGTGGGTACCATAATCTCAAAAATATTATTCATCCTTGGCGATTCATTCTATATGCAGCTATCAGCTACATCACTCTGGATGGTAGGTTCTCTTGTTCTTATGGGAATCATTTCATCATTTTAAATCACTTTAAATATGATGAAAAAATTAATATTCCCTAATATATCTTTAGTTCTATGAGACAATCTATGAGAAGTTTGTAGAAAGACCCTAATGGGGACCATGCTTCCCATCAAGGTCTTATCATTTTAATTTACAATCTGTTGAAAGTTAAGAAAGTTGACAAACCCCTCCTTAAGGGTAATGCCTCCAGTGATGAAGATACAAAGGAAGAGGAGTCAGGTGATAAATTTGAGGAGGATACAAAGGATGGGTAGATGGGTACTTCGAGTAAAAATGCCAAAGGGAAAGGAAATCAGAAGGGTAGTACCTCAAAGAAAATTAGTAAAAATAAGAAAAAGATGGAAGAGTCTGATTCAGAGTTTGAATTAGAAGATGACAATACAGATGAGGAGGAGACGAACCCTAAAGGGACAAAGAGGAAAATCCCTCCCAAAAAGGACAAGAATTCAAACATCAAGAAGGTTAAAGGTGGTAAAACTAAAAAGAGTATTTTTATATCCTCGGATGAGGAGGAGGAAATTAATGAAAGCCCCAAAAAGAGTAAGAAAAAAAAGAGAAGTAAATTTTTTTTTAAAAAAAGACTAAGAGCAGAGGTGATGAAACTATGGATGACACCCAGAATGTTAACTATGGATAAAACTCAAACATGGATGAGACCAATAAAATTAGCAATGATAATGTGGGTAAAGATACTACCCCTCTTGGTAACCAGAATGACAATGTGGACACCAATCAGGTTTGTGATGATGTTGGCAACAAAGAAAAAGGTGATGTTCAGATTGGGCAGGATCAAAAGGAGAGCATTCTATTTTTTGGCCATTTTATGGTTAATATTGCGTAGGATACTAAAAAAATCAAGGTGAACCTTAAGGAGCAGGAGAAAATGGTCAAAATGATCAAGAAGGTAAACTTTGGTGACAAGCCCATGGCTACCAGTTTGGAAGATTGGATGGAAGCTGTGCACAAAGGTGAGTCCTCTGGGGATCTTGGAGGAACTGTCATCCAAATGGAAAAGAAGCTGAATGATTTGAGAAAGGATGTCAAGGAAAGAAAATATGAAGCCAAGAATACCAGCTTGGAGAGTAAAGTGGAGAAGATAAAAAGTACTCTGAAGAAAATTAGTGGGCAGAGCTTCCAAATTTTGAAAGCCTCTGCGGACCACAATAAAATTCTGGTTACCAAAATGGAGAAAAATATGGGAGATGATACCAAGGAGATAACAGAGAGTACTAGGCTTGGTAAAAGAACCCCTAGCACCAGAAAGAAGGATGTTGATCTGGTGGATTTGAAGGCGTCTACAGGCAACATGGAGCTCCTGGTCATCCAGGCTAAAGAAATAATAAATACTTGCTAGCTGCTACCTTGCTTTCTTTTTGTTGTCTTTTTCTATTGTTGTCTATTTTCATTTTGTTGTCTTATCTACTTTTGGGGCCTTGGGACTATGTATCTTCGGGTGTTGTAACAAATTTTGATTTGATGTTTAATGCTTATCTCCTGATATTGTTTTAAAAGGTTTCAGGTCCTTTCAAAACATGTTTTTACTTAATCAAAACTATAGTGGGATTATGTTATCCTCCTTTATCTCTTGTCAATTTTATCTCAAGGTACTTTTCTCCCAAGTTTTTTTCCCAATCTACTACCTTATCCTCTTGTTCACTTGCTTCTTCTTTGTATGATACTTTCTCAACTAAAATCCTTCTAATTTTATACAACATAGGCGATGGGTAATTGTTTAAGAGTTGTGAATCCTCATACAACCTCTTCCTTTTCTTATTTATTAGTGATATTACATTAATTAACCAGTGAACATAACTCTTCGCCTAGGTTAAACATGGTTCTCTTCTCTTTCTCTATTTCTTCTCTTCTTAATTACTTTAATACTTTTATTGATTAAATCCTCTAAATATTCCTTTTGAATGGACAAAAAATTCTTTGAAACATTAAAGAATTCAAGGAATCTATCAGCTACCTTAATTTTTATTTGATAGCAGATCCTTAATTCTACTATAGTCTTTTAAAAATAACTTCGATTTGGGGCTTCACAACCTCTTTGTGGTAAATTGCAATAGGATATGCGGTGATTATACCTAGTTTGCTCTTTCTTGCCAATACCAAAGATTTATGTTAAGATGTAAAACTTATAGAACCATCTCCATAAATCTAAAATCCATTAAAAAATCTAGACATTTACAATAAAAATGACATTTGAACAATGAAGTACAGTCAAATTTTTCATCCAAAAACTAAAAATAAGAGCCCAATGGGAAAACCAAATTTTTGAGAAGTTTATAACATATGATACATACCAACTCCACAACTCAAATTTTTTTTGTGTCTTATCTTCTAGTGCTTTAATGTTGCCATTCTAGTGTTTCTCCATGTAAGTAGGATTTCAAAAGTACCATTAAATCCTCTCATCTTTTCTCCTTCTCTTTGCAATTGTAAGCTCTCAAATTCGCTCCAATTATGATAACATGAGAATTCAAAAATTGTGGTTGTGAATAGTGAGGAATTACCTTTATTAAATAGACTTTTTCTTGGATTTCAATAGACAGTTCTGATTGATTGATAATGGATAGTTTAGATTGATTTAGACTAGACTTGATTGACTAAATTACTCAGACTAATTAAGAGTTAACCACTACCTAATAGAATTGATGGATTAGAAGACTAAATAGATTAGAAAGAGGACTAATTAGATTGATCTGTTAATGGCCAATGAACTAATTATATTGGAGATAAGAGTGATTTGATTGATTAGTCAGTAAAAGTGATTGGACATATAACATAATAGATTGGTTAGTCAGACTGAAAGTCAGTATTAGTCATGGAGGTGGAACTAGAAGAATATTTTTTTATTGGTGGAACTAGAAGAATAATTATTATTAAATAAATTTAAAATTTATTTAATTGTGTTGAATTAGGAATAAATAAATTACATAATTTATTTATTTTAGAAGGCTTAGTTAGCGTCGTAGAAGTGGAATAATTAAATAAAACAATTATTTTATTCAATTATGATATACATAATTAGTAAATTAAATAATTGGAATAATCATTTAATTATGATGATAAGAACAAGAAATGTTAGTTTAATTAAATAATAAGAATTATTCAATTAAAATTATAAAATATATTAATTAAATAATAAAATTATTTAATTAATATTTAGAAGAATTGTTATACAAAATTAGACAAGAATTGAAAGATTAATGAAGCAAACATTAAATAATTAAATAATTAATTAAAATTATTCAATTATTGATTTCAGAGAGAAAAGATAAGTTTAAAACTTAATTAGGAGAATGACACAAATTGATTAAATAATTAATATTTAATTAATTAAGACAAAAATTAGTGTTAACATCGCATAGAGGTGATGAGATAATTTTAGGTGTCTACATTTTTCCCCTCTTTGAGACAACACATTTTAAAGCATTCTTTCAAAGACTAATTGATAAGACTCATGCCCCGGTAATGCCCCAATGAGATCATGATACTGACTAGGTAATATATGGTGCCCCTCAAAAAATTGAGCAAAAAATTAAGGTGAAGGGCTCAATTTGTTGATAAAATGAATATGATCCGAATGCAATAAACAAATAATAAAAAAAGGGTATATGAAAAAAGTTATGGGCTATGTAAGTCAAAAGGATATACAAATAGTTCAAATGGGATTAGAGAATGTCCGCCAAGGATGGCTAGGGGGTATAAATAGGACCTAGGGGGATTTATAAAGTCATTTAGAACTCTTGAGCTTTGGGGAACTAGTGAAGAAGAGAGATGTTTGAGAAAGTTTGAGGAGTAATGGAGGTCTATGAGGATGGTGCACACATTAACATTCAAGTTAGGACATACCAGCGGCTATATGGCTTACCACCACTGGTTAGTATTCATTCTTTATTTCATTTATTATCTTGATTTTCATGTTTTTACGCAATTAGGTCCTAGGAAAAAATTGTGCGAATGCCACAATCAAGGCTCGCATTCGTTGCAAGTGAGTCTTATGCGACACACTTGATTAGGTCAAATTCTCCAAATTGAGCCACATGTGTGTTTTATTCAAAACATATGCATATTTGTAGATGCAACTACAAGTTTCATTATATGCATCTGATAATAAGTTAGGCGCATGTGCATAATGTTCTATTTTATGACTAAACCACATCTACATGGTTAATTTGATGTAATTGCCTGATTATTTTGGTAAAATTGATAGCACGCATATGTATAGTTCATATGACACATTTGATTGGATTTTTTTAATTTCTTAATTAATTAAGGAATTTGGACATGTGATAACATATGTTTAGCATACATGCATATTCATGATATGTTTCTGCATTCTGAGTGGTTTAAACACTTGCATTTGGTTTATTAGATTTAAGACTCTATACTGATCACTTGAGAGAATCATCCTGAGACCTTGGGCTATAGACATCGACTAACTTAGGATGAGCGGGATTAATTAGATGGCATGGGATTATTTCATGTTACTATAATGCCCCTAGATTAGGGAAAACAAAGGGCTTATTACAACACTTTGTGAGCAATGACATTCACAGACCTTTTCCTTCCACTTACCGATAGGAGAGTGCACAATGATTTTGCAAGATGCATATAGGATATTGAGGCTGCCTATTAGGGGGGATACTTTTATCTATGCACCATGGGTGGGGGTTAGGGCATTGTATGCATTATTTGATGTATAAGAGGTGGAGTTAGGGATTCATCATTATGATATTCATTGGAGGGAGATGGTGATAGAATATGAGAAGTACTTTGGCTTGTTGTGTGGACTGATAGCTAAAGTTTTGGTTCTTGATAGGAGGGGACATGGGTTTCTAGTGGGGTGGAAAGAGGTTGTTTATAGCATGTTAACATAGAGCATTATGTATGCATGGGGGGCCTATGTTTAGTGATTATTTATTTCTAGATGTACGACATAGCCTACCATGGTGCATAGTCTTTAGGGCGTGGGGTTACACTACTCCAGGTTTGGGCATGGGAGCAAATTGCAATGTGTCACCCGATTTCTGACAGACAACTACTTAAGGTAGGACAACCCTACGTGTGTTATTATGGGGTAGTAGAATAGAGATAGGTGGGACATGTGAGGTATTAGCAACATGAGTTTGAGATCTTGAGGGACTTTCCATGGAGGCCATATATTGGATGTGAGGCATGGGAGTGAGGCAGACTATTTGGACTTCTATAGACATGAGAGATATTTGATTGGGTGGATGCCCCAATTGCAAAGGATTATTGAGATACATCTATCATATAGGGTTCCATGATAGTTTGGGGAGAGGCGGGATGTTCCTACCAAATATACATAGTTTACACAATGTAGTAGAGATGTGAGTGGATGAGGACCGATCATTCCTATTTCTACAATGGTGATATAGTTTTAGTGATTGGAAGCTTGGAGGTGGGATTGGAGGTCTTAAGTGGTAGACATGAGTATCCCTCCAGATTTTGATGTTTGGTGGGTACAACACTAACTAGTATGATATACAAATCCTAGTCAATGATATGAGAAAGATTAGGAAGCCATGCAGGAGACTAGGGAGACAAGGACAAAGAGGTTGCAGATGTGGCAGGGATGGAGGTAGGGATGCAAGAGACAAAGGTAAAGGAGGGAGAGGTGGAGATAGAGCTCAAGGAGGATACGATAGAAGAGGGAGAGGTCATGGTGGTAGATATGTAGAGAGAGATGGAGATGGTGGAGGGGATGATAGGGGAGGAGGAGTAGTAGTTGCAGGTGCCCTAGTAGTTGCAATAGTAGTTGTAGCAGCAGGTGGAGGAGGTGATTGTATGGACCTAAGAGGAGATTAATTGGGAGAGAGAATATAGGGGTTGTCGACCAAATGGAGGAGGAGGTAGAGGTGGATGGTATTGGGTCGAGTGAGGAGGAGAGTGAAAATGAGAGAGCTCATGAGACCAACTCATCAGAGGAGGATGAGGAGGGGGATGATGATGAGATGGAGAAGGGAGATGATGCAGACCTGATGGATGTAGTGATGGGTGGTTTTGATGAGGCCAGAGGTGCACTATAGGATATACTTGTAGGTCAAGATGTATGATAGATTCCAGAAAGCATATTATTGACTACACATATATTCGTTATGCATGAGAAGATGAGGTCACTGCAGGAGTGACTAGAGGATTTAGAGAGGAGAGTTGCATAGGTAGAGGATAGGGAAGTGGTGGTAGAGGGGAGGGATATATAATTATATTTTGAGTCTCATTGGTTGACATGGAGAGTAATACTTGTAGAGGGGAGGATAGCTAGGATGGAGAGAGAGAGAGAGAGAGAGAGAGAGAGAGAGAGAGAGAGAGAGAGGGAACATGTTGAAGAGGCGAGGGGGATATAGGAAGAGTAGGATGTCCACACATTTATTGATTGGGTACAATACTTGATCATCCAACATGCCATAGATTGGATATATCAGACGGGGAGAGAGATGTAGTATTGGTGAGACCATTTTGAGCATGTAGTTCCCTCAGATCAGAGAGATCCTATTTATACAACCACTCATAGGACACAAACATCATAGGGAAGTGGGGAAGTTATATAGCCACCGAGGCCACCCCAGATAGATGTCAGTGCACCTTCTCCTTAGCCTGAGGAAGATCATCCACAACTCTTGAGTCTAGGTCCACTGGCTTAGAGGGTGGAGGTCATGCTAGTTATCTGTATTGTAGACATATTTTTGCATATATTTTGCGAGCTTGTGAACTCTTTTTAGAAAAACATTATGCCATTGTATTTTGACATATTTTGAGTTATATATATACAACATGAAGTTTTGGTGGGATTATATGTTCTATTTCCTTCATGCATGCTTATGTTTTACTTCTATCGTGATGTGAGGATATTTTCTATATGATCATGCACATGTTATTTTCTATGATGTGATGATATATGCATGATGCTTATGATGAACTATGGATGATGATGTTCTATGATGATTATTCATATGTTATTTTCTATGCTAAGATGTCATTACACGATGTATGTGATTTGATGCTATGGATGATGTTGTTTATATGCATGCACTTTTTATGTAATTTAATGTGATGGATGAGATACTATATGTTATACACGATGTACTTAATGCTTTAATAGTTTATCTATGTTTTTGTATTTTATATGCATTTATGCCGTCATGTAATACTGAGACTGTTATGCTTATGATTATGATATATGTGCTAACATGACATGTATGTAGTATGTGTTATTGTGGATATGCACAAAATATAAGACCATAACAACCATTGGGATTGGCTAAACGAATTGTTAAGACTAGTATATAAATTAGTTAGGACTGGTAGACAAGACATTAGCGAAAGAACATATTGTCTATTGAAATCTAGATTAAATTATTTATCCTTTTTTGAATCATCAAACATGGATACAAATATCTTCATTATTGAGCTACTTTTATTTAGAAAAATAGGTATGGCCTATGAAGATATGAAATATCCAGGTAGGTTGTGTCCCTTTGTATTTAACATGCATTGATAATATACAAGGAATGCTACTTAATCCATCTAAGAGTGTGAGCGTTAAGTGTCAAAGTATGTGCAACATCCACGAGAATTGCTATCTTTGACAATATTTTATGCTTGAGATACTTTGTCCATATGTAAACGTACTTCTCATACACACCCAAAATTCTCTTCTCAAACTTCATGAAAAACATCCCACAAATTATAGACAAAGAAAATAGAATCACAATCCATCTTGACTTCACTAATCACTTATGGATATCCTAGAGAAGCATAAGAACATGATTCAAGATAAATCAAATGAATATAAGACTCACTAAGACAATGAGTAAACAACCATACTATTTTTTATGGCAAGTGTTATGTTTTTTATTTGATAATGACATTGATGATGACATCTAGCTTCAAGAATGAGGTACCCCACTTTAGATTGAGCTGTTTGATTTTGAGTGTATCCCTCCTTTGTATAATACTTGATGAACATATGATAAAAGATTGATAGGATGCGACCAATGGATAAGACAATGTGCTCAGTTTGATTGAGGACTAGTTGTGAAGTTTGTCAATTGATGTGTGATTTGTGAAGCTCGAACTTCCCACATTTGACGTCTACCCCAATGTCTACAATGACAAAAGGATTGTTTTACTCATGATGTGAAAGACAAGATTGTTTTTGGATTTTTTGAATTTTTTTTATGTTTATGGATTTTTAAGGACCTTTTACGACTTTCAGGATTTTTTTCTGGATTTTAATGTTTTTAAGGATTTCTTCATGACTTTTTATGATTTTTAGGATTTTTTTAGGACTTTATAGACAATCATGACATAAGTGTGCCCCCAGTCTAGACATGAGACAAATTATTATGGAATTGGTTCAATGGACTGACTTGTGGATAGTGTGATGGACTAACCTACAGAAAACACGACCTAACATAAAAGACTAATGTATTTCAGAACATAGATGGTATGTAACAATTTATTATGAAGTGAATGAAACATATGGACGTATGACAAAGAACAACTGAGTTGAAGCAAATGGAGTGACAATGGACAGTGGAACAATACTCTACTCATGGTGCCTGTTGCCTTGTTTTCGCCATGTTACTTGCCCAAGTTGCCACCGAAGTGGTTTTCACCATAGGATGACCTATTTCTCTTGGATTTATATTTTTTGGTGTCGCTCAAGGTGTCTATTTGGCATTTTTTTACCTAAGTAACAATTTTTTTACTTTTTATATTTATTTTGTATTTTTGACATTTTTAAAACCTTTTTAGGACATTTTTAAAAAAGACTCTTTGAGATGTATGTATAAAACTTGTGCATATGCAATATATTGACATGATTTGGTAATGGATCTCCCTAAGGTGTAGACAACTGATAAACACTTGAACCAAATGGTGATGTGATAAAGTATGGTCCAAGCCAATTTGGTTTGAATTTTTATGGTTTCACCCTGTCAACCAAGTTCCTCTAATTTTCCATTAATACTAGGTCTCCGATCTCAAATATTCTAACAAAGACCTTCTTGTTGTAGCTTTTATGGAGGCGATTCTAATAATCTTGTAAATGATTAAGAGCATTCTGGCATTTCTCATGAAGGAGTTCAAGCTCTTGTAGCCTAGATACTTGGTAATCTTCATATAGAATGAAATTTTGCAATGACACACACAAGGAAGGAAACTCAACCTCAATTAGAAAAATAAATTTTGATTCATAGACCAAGGAATATGTTGTTGCCTTGGTATGAGTGTGGAAACTATAATGATAGGCCTAGAGGGAGAGATAGAGTTGGATATGCTAGTTGCGACCAACATTATCAACAATATTCTTTAGGATTTTCAATATGGTCTTATTAGACACCTCAACTTGACTGTTACTTTTGGGATAGTATTGTAAGAAATATTAGTGTTGGATGTGGAACTTGTCACAAAGTTCATCAACATATTAATTTTTAAGTGGAGTACCATTATCTATGACTACTAAAAGTGGAACTCCATATCGACAAATGAGGTAATTGAAGAGGAACTTGGATATTTGTTTTCCAGTAATATAGGTAAAAGGAATAGCTTATATCCACTGTATAAAATACTTCATGGAAATGATTATGTACTTATGACCATTAGAGGATGAGGGATGGTTTTTTCCAATGAGGTAGTCCTCATTGTGAAAATGGTCATGGAGACATGATTGGTTGGAATTCCTGTGTCGATGCATGTATGAGATCCCTGTAGACCTGACATTTTTTGTATTTATATACAAAATTATAGACATCCTTTCCCATTGTAGGCTAATAATACCCAATCCTTAGGATCTTCTTTTCCAGAGTAGGACCACTATAATGAGCCCCACAAATACCTTTGTGTACCTCACTTAGGGTCATTTGTGCTTCGTCAACATAAAGACATCTGAGGAGGGTTCTGTCTAAACACTTCCTATATAGGGTGTCAACAATGAAAGCGTATTAGGAAGCTTCTCAGATAAAGGTTTTATGTTGGTTATGAGACAAGTCAGGTATTATGTATTGATCATGTAAATAGACATAAATATCATGACACCATGGGGAACTAGGTCCTACAATTTCACACACAAACATAGATAAAGGGACTTCAAAGGCAGAGACCATAAGTTTCTCTACTAAGAACTCATAGTGTGTTACATCGTTAGGAATATCAAGTAGAGATCCCATTATAGCCATTGCATAGGCTCCCTTATTATGCAATCTAAGAATCCACTCAAAGACAAGGTGATCAAAGTATTTCTTGAAGTCATCGACCATTGTCTTGTATGACATCAACTTTTCATCTTTAGTCATATAATCATCATTAACCTAGTTAATAATCAACTAGGAATCCTCATAGACATGCAAATATTTAATCTACCATTGGACAACCATTTTAAGACCTATAAGAAGGACCTCATATTCTGTCATGTTATTAGTACATTTAAAGTTGAGCCTTTAATATTGAGGAATTTAGTCACCTTGAGGTGTGATAAACAATATTCCAACCCCAGACCCCTTTAGTGTGTAGGACCCATCAAAGTATAAGCGCCATTATGTAGGTGTATCAAATAGGAATATGGACTCATTGGGAAAATTTGATGAGATAGGATGAGTTGCTGGTGTAGGAGCACTGGCCAACTGATTTGCTATTACTTAACCTTTGATGGCTCACCTGTTAACATACTCTATATCAAATTTGGTAAGGACCATAACCCATTTAGTCAGCCTTCTTGCCTGTGCTACTTTACTAGGGAGATATTTAAGTGGGTCTATCTTAGCTATGAGTAACGTTTTATGACTAAGCATATAGTGTATGAGTCATGGAGGTGGAACTAGAAGAATAATAATTATTAAATAAATTCAAAATTTATTTAAATGTGCATGATTAGGAATAAATAAATTGCATAATTTATTTATTTTAGAAGACTTAGTTAGTAGTGTGGAAGTGAAATAATTAAATAAAATAATCATCTTGATCAATTATGAAAGATATAATTAGTAAATTAAATAATTAGAATAATCATTTAATTGTAATGATAAGAACGAGAAATGTTTTTTTATGAGTAATGAGACGAAGTCAAGATTTAATTATTATTATTTGTTAAGATTAAGTAGATTCAAACTCAAGACCTCTCAGATTAGAGGCTCACAACTTTACCATTGTGTTGTAGTTTGTTGCCCATAAGAACGAGAAATGGTGGTTTAATTAAATAATAAGAACTATTCAATTCAAGTTAGAAAAGGCATTAATTAAATAATTTAATTAATATTTAGAATAATTATTAGACAAAATTAGATGGGAATTGAAAGATTACTGAAGTGGACATTAAATAATTAAATAGCTGTAGACACCCAAAAATGGACAGACTTGCAAGCTCACATTTAATTACTAATTATTTTTCTTTTTAATTAAATGGTTCTTTAATTGTTTAATTAATCATCTTAATTCTGTCATGTCCTAATCTTTTCATCACTTGATCATTTCTTAATATTAATTAAATAATCAATCTTATTCAATTAATTTCACCTTAATTAATTGGTCTTTATCAGTTAATTAAATTCAATTTATAAATTCCCATAGTTTAAATAATTATCAATATTAGCTAATTATTTCTTCTCAATTAAATTAATAACCTAAAATTAATTTAATTTAATTTCTGACTAATTTCTATTTAATTTATATTTAATTCCACTTTCTTCTAAATTAAATTTTTATTTTAGTTTTAATTCTAAAATCTTCCAAAAATAAGAGAAAAACAATTTTACGAGGAATTGAAAATTCTGAAAATAAAAAAGAGCTTTAAATCAAGTAAAATAATTTAATTATCCTCAAAATTGGAAAATTGAAAATCATTCTTTTAATCAAAAAATCAATTGCTTTTTGGAAATTGATTTTCTCTAAATTGATTTATATTATCTTCTTTCTTTTTCTCCTCAAAATAGGAATTTCTTCATCTTCACTCTATCTCTAATTATCTCATCCATTCAATATGCTTTTACAGGATCAATCTCAACCATCGATCAATATGAAATCTCTATATAAACCTTCTTTCTCATTTGAAAAAAAGTTGAATCAAGATCAAATTTTCTAAGCACAATCCTTATGCACATTTTGGAGCTAATTGCGATCAATATACATCAATAATTTTATCATATTTCTCAAATCTCCCAAGTCAAAGCGTTGCCAGTATCAACTCCGAGCATTATTCAAATCAACGTTTCAAGAGAAGAAGAGAGATGCAACAGACACTTGAATTATCTATTGGCTTCCACTTAGTTTTTTATTTGATTTCGAATAGATTAGATTTTATTTTTTTTGTTTATGGGGCTTTATGTTGATTATTAAATCACTCTTTGATTAGTTTGGTGATATTAATCATCTGTTTGAGCTTGTGCAGATTTTACCCCATACATTTTGGTGAACCTGACGTGAACTTACAATTGAAAAATCGCTTGTAGAAAACAAAAAAATCCCTCAGTCTCGGTCGTACGACTGAGATTTTGTCATTTATTTTATTTATTTATTCTCAAGGGTTTTATGTTATTTCGCAATCGCCAAACTAATTTCGCAATCGCCAAAATTATTTCACAATTGCACTATTTATTACTGCAATCGTGCTTGTTTATTTTGCAATTGAAGTTTCAATTTTGCAATTGATTTCTCTATTCTTTAGCCTCTTTTTTCTGCATGATTTTGCAACTAACAAATATATTTTGCAATTGACAAATCAATTTTGCAATTGCAAAAGGAACTTCATAATAGTAGAAACTATTTTGTAATTGTAGAAACTATTTTGCAATTGCTCTGTTTTATGGTTTTTTCTATTGTTTGGGGTTTTTGTTAGATCTGATTATTTCTTATTTTTCTCATTTTTGTAGCATTGAAAAATACCTGATTTTTACCAGTAAAAATCAAGTATTTTTCAATGCTACAAAACATACACTCATTGTCTAGGAATACAGACAAAGACAACTATTTTTGCCTATTTTCTATGTGTGTGCCACAAATTGCTTGAAAAATCTATTCAAATTGAGTCAAACATATTGAGTGTCTAGGATGTCAACAACAATATGTTCCAGAAAACATGTTACCTCACTGTTCCAGAGTCTTTTTATCAGAAGACTTCAAAATTGCAATTAAATTTTTAGACTGTCATATATTGCCGCAATTTCCATAAGTTTGTCACAATTGACACAAGTTTTCTGCAATTGATCCTTTTATAACCACAATTGTTGTGTTTATTACTACAATTGGTAGAAGTTTCCTACAATTGATTCTGCATTCTATTGCAGAAGTCTACCATAATTTAACTGAATAAAAGTGAGATCTTTTTTTCAAAACAGTTCGGGTTCCTTTGTCAGAACATGCCATTTTATCAATCTAGAACCTTGGAAAGTCTTCTGTATCATGGGAAAGATCAGTGTGTAAACTTTAGGAGATAAAAAAGATTTATTGAAATCTCAAATGTTTAGGATTACCCCTCTTTTTTAATACAATTGTTATTTAGCATTGATAATTCAACAATTCAGATTAGATTATCTTGATCTCATTATCTCAGTCTTATCATTCTTTTATAACGGCCCTATCTCATCTCAGACATGAGTTAGATCATATCGTATCATCATTAGTTACCTGAGATCAAGACAAGTTGAAGTCTAGATTCTTATAATTACCTTTGTTAAATAGGAGCTAGAACTCTCTTTGAGAGGTTGTCTCTTTAGTTTATTTTACGTCATTCATCTCTATTAAATCCTAGATAACATAATGTACTTTACACCTTATAAAGGACTAAATACTAGGTCACGTGCTAGAAATAAACCAGAGGAATAATATGTCGACCCTTTTTCTCCATGGGAAGAGGAACCAAAAATTGACCCTTTTACACATGTGGATCCTTCTTTGTACACTGAAATTGTCCCTGAAACTTCACATGTCTTTCGTAGATCAACTATCTTTCAATATGTCACAGAATAAGAATTAGAAGACACAAAAAAAGATGTTTACTCGTCATGAGTTGTAGATGCTGTAGTGGAAAGAAATCCTAAAATGTAACTTTTGCCTGGGTTTGATGTCTCCACAATATGGCCAAAAAATCCATTAGCAGGTCATAATACACCTGGAAATTCTCAATTTAATCATGTCGTATCCCAGATAATGTCTATTCCACTATCAACTCAAACAGTGACATCACAAGCAACATCTACATGAATGGGTTCTTCAACCCAGGCTAGTTCATCTTCTACCCAAAATACCACAAGTACTCAAACAAGTTCATCAATGATCTCTGGTTTATCTCAAGCGATAACATTATTATCTTTTACATCAAGTGCTCAAATTGCAACATCAACTACTCAAAAAATTTATAACCCATTTACATCACAACATATCCCTACTGGACTTGAGGCTAACTCATCACACAAAATATGATAAATCTTTGTCGGTCCTACTTTTAGTCAACATCCTCCAAGGGTTAAATCTTTGTTTCAACAAAGGAAACAAAAAAAACAATAACAAAAGCCCATGACTCAATTTGTACCCTAGTCACATACATTTGGAAATCAATATCAGATCCCTAGGAGATCATATATTCCAGCACAACCATTTCAAAGATAAAGTCTTATACCAGGTACTGTATCACGATCAAATATTGGAAATATTCCTCAGTCCCAAATTGACATTATGACACAACAAATGAAAACATTGCAAAGATAGTTATTTGACATTCAAAATAAAGGATAGACTTAGTCCTATAGTGCATCTGACTTATATGCTAACCCTTTTGATCACTTTCTAAACATTCCTCCATTTGCTACACACTTTTGCAGTGAACAAATATGACAAGTACAGAGGAAACACCAATCCCATGGAACACATTAGGTATTTATTTTCTAGTTGTATTGAGGTAGAACATGATGAAACATATCTTATGTGATTATTCCCCTAGAGCATGGCCAAACCAGAAACAAAATGGTTTTCTCACCTACCTCACGGTATCCAATCTTGGGGAGAACTAGCTGAAAGATTCATTGCTCATTTCCATCACAACATAGAATGCAAGGTTAACATTAAGGATCTATGTGATATTAAACAAAAAGAAAGTTGATTCCTTCTCTAAATTATTTAAAAAATGGAGAAGTACAACTAATAGATTCCCATATGATGTTCCTGAACGAGACCTCATAGTCATGTTTGTTGATAACCTTGACTCAAAAATGGCACACGCTACAGAAATGCAACTTGCTCCAAATTTCAAATAGTTAATTGAATGAGGCATTAAATGTGAGAAAAACTTAATAAAGAGAGGGATCCTTTCTAATCCAAATAATTCAAACAACGAGAATTCCAATTATAAACCTAAATGGTGGAATAAAAATAAGAACATTACCAATGACGACGTCACTGATGTTAAGACCGTCAACTATATGCAACCTAAGATCTCATTGCAGGGGACATCAAAATTAAGTCAAAAACCTATGGCACATACACCCTTGGTAAATTATCAAGTGCAAATTCAAAGGTCAAATAACCAAATGGATAATTTCACATAATCCCAACTTAATGTTCAATGTTAACAAAGGACTCATTGTCCAAAGCGTGAATATATACCCTTAGGGGAATCACTTGAAGAAGCACTTAAGAAGTTAATCCAAAGTAATCTTATCACCTTACCTAAGATAAGAGAAATTGAGCATGGTGTTGTTAAATTCAAGTGGTGGAATGACAATGATTTCTATGAATATCACCGCATTAATGGCCACAAAACATCAAACTGTTATCGTCTGAAGAACCTTATTCAAGACTTAATTGAACAATGCATAATTGATGTTACTAATGTTCAACACAAAGGAAACAAAGATCACACAATTTTCATAGATCCTTTGCAAACTAATAATAAAGGTAAGACCCCTACATCAGGTGGACACTCAAAATAGGTCAATTATACCTACACTACCTCTGATAACACAATAAATTGACTTAATCCTATAGAATGCTAGATTGCAACCATTAATATTAGAGATAATAAATCTAAATGTGCAGTCACTACTCGCCACACCAAGGTTTTCTTACAAGGGGAACCCTACACTTTTGTTGTAATTACAACTGTTGCACAACTTTCTAATCCACAACCCAGTTTGGAAGATCAACTTAAGTGCACTCCTCAAATTTCTATCTTCATGTTATTGTGAATATCCCCTGAACATAACCAAGCTTTGGACTTGGCCCTTCAAAATGCAGCTGTCCCTAGGGACATATCTCCTGAGAATCTCCAAACTATGGTCAATTATATTGCTTCTAATAAACATGCCATGTTTATTGACCAAGACATTCCTTCGCATAAACCTCTGCACAATGATCCCTTATATTTGATTGTCCAAGTGCATAAACACACAATCATATGAGTCCTCATTGATGGTGGGGATAGATTAAAAATTTGTACTCTAAAAGTAATAAAGACCTTGGGATATTTAGAGTCAAACATTGATATCACTAGATGCATCAATATTAGAGCTTATGATGAAGAGGAAAGATCATCTAGATGTGTTCTTATTTTACCTATCAAAATAGGACCAGTAGTGAAGAGCACTCCATTTCATATCGTAGATCTAGAACTAAGATATAATATGTTCCTGGGAAGACCATGGATCCATGAAATGAAATTGGTACCATCTACCTATCATAAATATATCAAGTGTCCTTATCGAGGTGTAGAAATCATTATAGAAGGAGATCCAAACCCCTTCCAATATTACAATAATCTAACGGGTAGTACAAAGAACCAAATACCATTAAATAAAGAAGTAAGTGTTCCTTCTAATTCTAGTTTGCTTCCCAAAGACATACCAAGGACAGGAATCAAAATATCAATCCAAGACAAAGGATGTAGTGAATATATCTATGAGGAAGCCTTTACCATTACTAAAATTCCTTTTTCACTAAAATCCTATGGTCTTCCAAAGATTGTAGAAAAAACATAGTAGTTGTTTTCAAATGCTCGCAAACAATATTTTTTAAATGGGGTGATTTGAGTGAGGAAGATCCATTTGGTTCTTATATTAACACATGGTTATACCAAGATCCTCAATAAATACCACTAGCATAGTCGCCTTTGAATCAGTATGGACCTGGATACACTATGTTAGAGCAGTTTGAATATAATGGAACCACGGGCTTAGGGGAAACACAAAAATGAATAGTAAAACTATCATTTCTGCCTACTCAAAGGATTAAAAGAGGACTTGGTTATGACCAGTCTAGAACAAGGGTGGTTCTTCAATATATTCAAGAAACCATTAATCCAAATCGGGGGCAAGATCTTGAACATGCCTAGATTAGTAATATACTTCCACAAACATTGCCACACGAATTGGAAACCACAATCTCTAAATTGTCCCTTGAACAAGAAATCTCAGATTCTTTGGGAGATGAGATACTTGATGAGCATTCTAGTGTGACCAATTCTCATGAATATGAGTGGGCATCCCTTCACAACCTTGAATATATTCCCCTAGATTCAATAATACCATGAACATCAATGACATGTTTGACTGCATAAACCTAGAAGACCAAACCTATATTGATAAACATGTTGATGTCCACTCCTTAGATAGTGTGTCTACTTCCCATTCTAGATTTTTTGGAAGTATCACTATAGTTCCATTTGTCCAAACCAAGTCATATCCTTGCACTACCCTTTGTTTAGTCCACCCCGAGTTAGTTGACTGGGATCAATAAGGACATCTAGACATAAATATTTTTGAAAATAATGAAGCAATTGGAGAATTTATAGGCCTTTGGGAAGGAATACCATTAGGAGATCACAAGGCTAGGTTTTATTTTGATTTGGATAGATCTGCATACTTTGGGGAGGCAGCTCCACTTTCTAGTAAAAGAAAGTAAAAAATGAAAAGAAAAAAGAAAGGTCACTAAGTGAAAATTGGAAGGCACTTCTTGATTATGAAAAAAGAAAATAAAGACATATCTTCTTGTGAAGACCTTTCTGAGGTGCCAAAAGATGGAAAGGTGGAATCCCTTCCCTTAGAAGAGGAGAAATAAACATTATTAGTAGAAGAAATTGTTGAAGTTAACTTAGTGGATGAACTCCACCCTAAGAAGATCTTTCTTGTAAAATCTCTCTGGCTTGAGGAAAGAGAAAAATTTATTGACTTCTTCAAGAAGAGGCAAGTGAATTTCTCCTAGTCATATGTTGACATTCCAAGTCTTTATCCAGAGCTTGTACTGTACCGCTTACCATTTCTACCAAATCCAAAACCAGTAAAGAAAAAGTTGTGAAAGTTGCATCCACATGTCGCCTTATTGATGAAGGCTGAGTTGAAGAAAGTTCTCGTTACTAGTTTCATAAGACCCATTACTTATGCAGATTGGATATCCAATCTCATGCTGGTTACAAAAAATTGTGGTCAGATCTGTATATGCACATATTTTAGAGACTTAAACAAGGCTTTTCCCAAAGATGATTTTCCTCTACCAAATATTGATATGATAGTTTATTTGACAACAAGACATGAAATGTTATCTGTAATGGATGGTCTCTCAGGATATAATCAAATCAAGATATCTCTTGAAGATCAACATAAAAATATGTTCACTTGTGCTTGGGTAATATATTGCTGGAACATGATGCCATTTGGTCTAAAAAATGAAGGAGCTACCTACCAAAGAGCAATGACAAAAATATTTCATGACATGATCCATAAGACCATGGAAGATTATGTAGATGACATATTGTATAAATAAAAAAATTAGAGAGACACATATGCAAGTATTGGGACCAATTTTTGACAGGTTGGAAGAATATAAGATTCAGCTAAACCCAAAAAAGTGTTCTTTTTGGGGTCACATTTGGAAAAGTTCTTGGATTTATAGTTTCATACAAAGGAATTGAAGTGAATCCTGAAAA
>MU223426.1:15329-86215 GCA_018584345.1 Thuja plicata
GATTTTGATTTGATTTGATTGGTCAAAATTGATTTGAATTGTATGGCTATAATAGTTAATATAAATCAGTGATAAAAATCACCTAGGATATTAAATTGATTAAAAGAATTATGCCAAGCAGTAACAGGTTCGTTTGGACATAAATCAAGGGTATGATCACACTTAGGGAAAATAGGGTCCATAGTTGCGACAGACCAAATTCAGGTGGTTACATAAAGGTTTACCTGTTTCACCGTTTCATCCAAGACGTATTGCAACCATTCCTCCAACGTCCTCGCGACAGCTTTGTACTTCTACAGGTTGTCAAGAAATTGTTGATTGGCCGAAGACGTGATATCAACAATTGCGGACATTTCATTTAAAGGCTTAGGTTCTAGATGAAGGATGGTGTTGATGTACTGACCCATGCTTTTCATTGCCTCTTTCATGTCTTGCTTATCTCGGGCATCCTTCCACACTCTGTCTGTGATCTTTTTGTTGGATGCTTCAAAGATTTTCATGTCTACAGTTATGCTTCCTTTCCCGAGATCTATTTTAGACACCTGGTAGTCTTGAGGAACAAGATCTTCATGCAGGCTGTCTTGAGGGGGCTTAGCAATTTATACTGACCAATGACTAGTGCTTTTGTCAAAGTTAATTCTAGACTCTGTTCTGGCCTTTTTCACTTTCGAGGACTTCCCTAAACACTTGCTTACTAAATCGTCCATAGGCATTGAAAGCAGTACCATGCTCCTTTTCCTTTCAACAGAGGTCTCTATCCATTTAGGCATGGTAGGCTCTTTACCAGGTGTGGGGGAAGTATTGTTTAAGGCAAGGGCGTTCATCTATGTATTTGCACCTTCAGCCCCTTTTTGAGGATCTGTCATGCTATCCGCCATAGTAAGACTGGGAGTTTGATCTGTTATTGTTTTGGCCTCAGAGAGATCCAGATCAATAGTTTTTTTATCCTTTCCTTTATCTTGTGCTACACTTCTTCCTTTGGTATTTGAATGGGTGATTCTTCTGTTATTCACCGCTTCTTGTTGAACTTGAAGTTGAATCTGTAGCACAGCTGCTTCAACTTCAACTTTTGCAGAACCTGCAATAGGATTACCAACACAAATATTAGGAGTAACATTTAGCTCTTGGTTAGAATTATTTTGTCTAATTTTCAAGTGTTTTCTCACGATACTATGGGTGGCCGAGTGAGTCCTTTTTGTTTTCAACCAATCTTCAGTTCTTTTCAAAACTTCCAATGTATGGGAGAGCAAGTCATCTTCTTCCCTTTTACTCCAATCAAGTTTAGGGATCGATAGACATTCAATTTGTTTGGCATAAAGAGGATCAACCACCTCTTCATTTTCATCTTCCTTTATTCTACTGGTGTTGAGGTTGACTTTGAACAACTATATCTGACTCACAGTTAACCTTGACCATAACCTTCTCCTTATTTCCAATTCATCTGAACAATTGGCCCAGTAGTCCTCTAGGTGGGGAACATGGGTAAGAAAAACTGCATGTTTGATATTATCTTTAGAAAAACCCATATAATCAAAATCTTTCCTTGAAAAATAGGGCTTGGGACATAAATTGGACAATACTGTCTTTATCAATGCAGCTTGCTTGAAACTAGGGCATCTATAGTGACCGATTTCAATAGGAAAGAGGAAAGTAGGTGACTTTTTGGTGGTTTTAGATGAATACATCACACAGACAAGTTGCCTACATATTTTGGACAAAATAATGTTATCGAGACAATAACGTGGCAACTTAAAAGGTTCTTCGATGAAGCCCCCAAGTCTGAGGTATTTGAACCTAGGAAACTGAATATAAAAGCAACCATAGATTTTAACAGCTTGCATGGATTCTTCAAACAATCTGCAATTTTCATGACCTTGAAGTTCAAATACCAACCTCCTGAGAAACACATCATTTACCCTCCAAAACTCTTTACATAGCTCACCAACCTGGAGGACCATGTAATACTGGTAGATGGTCATTTCATCTGTCCAGGGCTCATGAGGGAGACCTTTCCATTCTTTATACGCAGCTAAGATGTAGACCAAAAAGGAAGACAAGAAAAATGAGCCAAAATTGCTTACGGCTAGTAGACCTTTATGCAAACCTTCGGCTATTAAGTTAGCCCAGTCGATAAATTTTTCTCCTTCAACAATCTTCTGGATGAAGAAATACATCCAATTCTCCCAGTGAAAGGCATGATTATTTCCTTTTACTCTATTCAAAAGCAGCACAATGTCGGCAATTTCTTTAATGAAATTCTCAATGGTTAACAGCTTGGGCAACCTTGAGCCTCGAAGAGCCAGTTTTAGAATCCATGTTTGAGCTATGATAGAGTCATAGCTCTTCTTGTTGTCATTGTATAAGCGTTTGGCCTCATCAAAGATCCAAGGTTCATAGGGTTCTTTATGAGGAATTCTCAAAGTTAAACTAACACTGACCCTGTTTATTCTGGCTAACACTTCACCTGTAGTCTTCTTGATACACCTAGTATTAGGATCATAATGGTTTGTACATTCAATAACTAGCTCAGGGCATCCTATGGCTGATGGGAAAGTGGCGGCTTCGACTAACCCACTACTGGTTAGGTTTCGGTATATGGGCCCTGGTTGAACATTTTTAATCTGCTCTAACATCTCAGTTAGGCTTAAATTTACTAGAAAGGTATCTCAAATTTCAGGGAGAGAGCTTAACAAGCATGGTTTCTCTAGTTTGGGCAGCTTGGGCCTAAAGAGGGTCATGGCTTGCTCAAAAAGAAAAGGTTTTCAGAAAGAAAGAAAAACTGAAACACGTCTAACCAAAACTAGGTGCAAGAAAAATGATAGAGAAAATTGTATAATGAACTCACCATTTTTGGTAAATCCAAGCACTCCAGTCCTGATTCTTACCAGTTGACGCTTGGAATTCAAGACTAGCCAGATAAACAATTATACTAGAAAAGGAGGGAATTTAAGGAGTGATTGCAGAAATCTTAGGACAGATATGGAGTGGGCTAAGGCATTAATACCAGGCATGCCAAATGTACTTGAAAAGACTACTTTTAGTTAATTCCCATCAAATCCACGTGCAGATTAACTTCCCATGATGTCAGCAGATCTCTATTTTTTATTCCTTGAAAACTGACTATGTTTGGCATGCATTTTCCCAGCTATCATATTTATTGCCTTTCACATCTTTAGAACTTATAGGAGGTGGCACCCCTTCTTTTCTTTAGAAAAATTCATCCAATTCTTTCAATAAAACACCTGCAGGAAAGAAAGAAAACTTCATCAGAAAACAAACGGGGTTGAAGTTGAAGTTGAAGTTACTCACTTGACTCAACTTCAACTTCAACTTCAACTTTGCACAAGTTGATCTAGACTGACGAGGAAGAAAATTTTACTTCATTGGGTGAAGAATATTGGATTGAACTTGAAGTTGAAGTATGCTATAGGTTCAACTTAAGCTTCAAGTTGGCGGGTTAGGATTTGGCTGACATTATTAACATGGCGAAAACATAGGGTAACAATTGGCTCCAACTGGGGAATGAGACTGTAAAGGATCAGACATGTTAAGCTAACTACAACTAAAAGGGACACAAAAATGGAAAAGCCAAAACAAAAGACAAGAAAGGAACAAAGCAGGGGAATACACGTATTTACAATGAAAGCAGCAAGGAAACCTAAAGCTAGAAAAGATTAAGATCCTATCCGCTATAGGACAGGGGTAGATCATCACCATTAAAATATTTTAGCTTGAATGCATTGGATCCCAATTCCTGAGATATGACAAATGGTCCCTTCCACAAACTTTCAAATTTGGTGTGAGCTCCTTTAGGTTCTCTTCTTTTATCCCATAATAGCACTTGATCTCCTTCCATAAATTTTTGAGGTCTTGCTTTCTGATCAAAAATTATTTTCACCCTCGCCTGACGCTCTATGATGTGATCCACTAACTCTCTTCTTTCCTCTTCAATATTTTGAAGGTACATTACCCACTTTTCAGTAGAACTAGAAAACACCCCATCTTCTATTACCTTTTGCAGATTTTTAGCAGCCAGCTCTAGAGGCAGGGACAACTGTGCCTCAACTCCATAGACTAATTCAAAGGGATTCATGCCAATAGAACTCTTGGGAGAGGTTCTATTTTCCCAAAGTGCTTAATACAGCCATTTATGTTAGTCCCTCCCTCTTTCATCCACCAATTTTTTCATGATATTGATCAGATTTTTGTTTGTGGACTCGGCTTGTCCATTTCCTTGGGGAAAATAATCAGAGGCATGTGATAAACGGAAGCCATGGTCATTGCAGAATAACTAAATTTCTCTAGATGAGAAATTCTGAGCATTATTAGTTACTATCTTGGTTGGCACCCCCAAGCAAGTCAGAATTTTCTCTGTTAAGAATTTACACACTACTTGTGATGTCATAGCTCTGACAGGAATCACCTTGACCCATTTGGTAAAGTAGTTCATGGCAGTGAGAATATGAGTGTGACCAGCACTATAGTTTGGGTTGATGGGGCTAATAAAGTCTAACCCCCACTATTGGAAGGGTTCTTCTATAATCACTAGTTTCAAGGGGAGAGAAGCTAGATGTGGTTTGCCAATAAACAACTTGCACTTTTCACAATCACCTACCCATTTATAAGAAGATTTGAACATACCTGGCCAATAATAGCCACTTCTTAGGATTTTAAAGGCCATTATCGTAGAGGAAAAATGTCCTTTGGAGGCTTCACTATGGAAGGTCTTGAGAAACTTCTCTTGTTGGTCTGTATCTACGCATCTCAGGAACATTCCATCCAGACCTCTTTTGTATAGGATGTCATCAACAATCACAAAATGCTCTGCTCTGAGCCAAAGACTTGTCCGATCCTTTCCTTTCAAGTGATCTGGACATTTCCTGTAAGTCAAAAAATATGCTATGTCTGAGAACCATTCATCTTTCAATCCAACTAACAAACAGCTAGGATAGGCTTCTTCTTCTCTATTCTCTACCATTAGTCTACAGAGTCCTTGGCCTCAAACCAACTTAGAAGGTTTAATATCAATGTCAAACTCTTTCACCTTTGATACCCATGTGGCTCGGTTGTTTATAGCTACATCCTATTGTGTAAGGATGCTCTTAGCTGCTATGGATGGGATGTAGACTATAGAATGTGAATGAAGGATATAGTACCAAAACTGCTTCACGGCTTTCACAATTGCAAAAGATTTTTTCTCAGCTTGAGAATAGTGCAACTCATGAGTCTTCATAGGAATACTCATAAAAGAAATAGGTACTTCCTCATTATTTTCATCTTTCTGAAGTAGGATGCCAGACACAGTATGCTCTGACGCATAAAAATACATTACAAAATCTTTCTTAAAGTCTAGATGAAAAAGGATAGGTCCTTTTGCAATGGCTTCTTTCACTTCTTCAAATGCTTTGACTGCCAAATCATCCCATTTAAAAAAAAATTTCTCACTTAGGATTTTTGCCATAGGTTTTGTGGTTTCAGTGAAATCAGGCACGAACTTTCTGAGAAAGTTAATCTGACCAAAGAAGGATCTGATGTCGTTACGATTAATAGGAAGACACAGCTGTTGAATTGCTCTTACTCTTTCTAGATCAATCTTGATCCCTTCCTTGGAAACTATATGTCCTAATAGCTTCCCTTCGGTCACACCAAAGATTGACTTCTTGGGGTTTAGTAAGATTCTGTGTTCTCGGCACTTTTCTAGTACTTCTCTTAGATCTTTCAGATGCTTTCTTCGCTTCTTGGATAATACAATCATATCATCAAGATAAACTATAATGCTTTTATTCAGAAGATGCCCAAAGGTTGAGTTCATTTCCCGTTAGAAGGTTGCACCGACATTTATTAATCCGAATGACATTCTCTGATAAGAAAAGGTACCCCAAGGCGTTGTGAATGCCATCTTATGTTGATCTTCCTTAGAAGCTCCTATCTGGTTATAGCCAGAGAATCCATCAAGAAATGACATCATTTCTGAGCTAGCTACTATTTGGAGAATCTGGTCCATTATGGGCAAAGCGAAGTTATCTTTTAGGCTTGCCTGATTCAGGTTCCTAAAGTCTACACAAATCCTTATCTCTCCACTTTTCTTCCTTACGGGTACTATGTTAGCTACCCATGTGGAGTGGTGTATTGGAAAAATTATGTGAGCTTTGAGAATCTTATCAATTTCTTTGAATATTGCATCTGAAACCTTTGGGTTATAAGTCCTTAATTTCTTCCTAAAAGAAGGGATACCTAACTTTAGAGTGATATGGTTCTTGAACTGGCCTCCCTGAATGTTTTCAAATCTTCATATGACCAGGAAAATACATCTATGTATTATTTCAACAACTTGATGAATCATATTTTCTCACTTGTATCACAACAGGTTCCAAGAGTCACCATCTTAGGATCGTCCTTATCTCCTAGGTTGACCTTCTCATAGCCACCACTCTCGACCTCTTTGGGAAATGAAGTTTGAGCTGAGAAAACATCTCGCCTATCGAAGAGCTTCTCAAGTTTGACTAGGTCTTTAGGTATCACATTACCTTTTAGTTTCCTTATGCCTTCCATCTCCTCACCAACTGTGTTGGGACAGAAATTCCTACATTCTGACTCAGAGCCTTCAAAATAATTACTGGCAAACTTCTCCATACTTTGTAAGAAAGCATTAATGTGAGCATCATCTTTGAATACTTTCCATGAGTTATTATTGTCTGGGATGCTTGGCCTATGGATAATCTCAATAGTATATTTATCAGTTATAAAGTCAGGATGAGGGATCAGCAAAGAAGCTAACACTATCAAGGAATATGCTCTATCGTTAAGCTCTCTAGGTATTGATTCAATAGAAAAAGCTTCGAACCCTTCAAGTTCGTCCCATACTCGATTTCTATAGTGCCTTAGTCTTTCATTTTTTACCAAGAACAACTTCTTGACTTGTTTTACTATTAATTCAGCATCTCCCTTTGCCTTTAGCAATTTGATATTCTTCTTCTTTGCCTCTTCCAACCCCAGAAGCAAGGCTTCATATTCTTCTATATTGTTGGTATTTTCAAAAGCCAACTTAAAAGAAGAAGGGAAATTCTGACCCGAAGGGGAGATTAAGACTATGCTGACTCTTGAACCACTCGAGCAACAGCTTCCATTGAAATCTAACACCCAAGGTGTATCTGCATCTTTTGACTGCATACATGCTTCTTCAGTTTCAGACATAATCAAATAATTAGTGAAATCAATTTCCTGGTAGAGGATTTGATATTTAGGGTTATCAGATGGGAAAACTGTGTATTTAGACTTTGCTTCAGGTAACAAGGTTACTTTTTCCATCCCAATGGATATGACAACTTGGGACCAATCCATCTTGACTTCTCCTCCCAAATCCTGACAAAAAGTTCTGCTAAGGAGCATGCCATAGCTCACAGGGATATCTGCCACAAGGATGGTAAGCATTATTCTCTTCTCAAGAAAATCCACTAAAGAGACTTGAGTGTCTTTGATTTGACCTATTAGGGGTACCTATTTGGAATCCATTGAATAGCACCTGCCAAAATTCTTGGTTAAAGGGAGATCAGGGGCTTTAGCTACTGCAACTGGCATTATATTATCTGATGCCCCAGAGTCGATGATACAATTGTTTAATTTAAAGCCATGGACAAAAAGGGATACATAGAAGGGATCAAGTTTTTCTTTACAATATGTTTCTGGGTTTACCTTGTTAGGCTGAATCTGTTCTTCTTTATAGTCTGGCTTCTTGGTTTTGATTTCTTCACTAGAAGAAACTCTATTTTTCTATTTAGTAGATACATCAGGTGAAGATTGATGGACATACTCAACTAATTTGTTGAGTTCATTAGGATTCATTCTCAAGTATTTGGCAGGAGATATTTGTATTCTAGATGTTTTTCAAAACTCAATTATATCAAATGATGAGTCAAGATCAGACCTTTTTAAAATTTGAGTTGGAGGAGACTGAGCCTGTGATGACTTACTCTCGCCTTCATCTCTGGCTTTAGAATATTTTACCTGAGTAGGAATTGCAGTATTTTTGAATTGAAGATCAGCTTTAGCTCCCTTCTGCCCTCTAGTCAACATTGAACATGAAGATTCTTCCAAAGTTAAAAGAATGTCACCGCCTCTATCTGAATCAGATTCATACTCAAGGAAGTAACTCACAGAGTCGCCAGGTCCTTCAGAAGGTTCTTCTTCTATTATTACATTTGTTGCTACTGCTTTTTCTGCTTCAAGTTTCTCATGCCTCACATTTTCTGGACATGTAGCCCGTTCATGATCACTAGTAAGGTGAAAGATGCACATGTTAGTTTTGCTAGGAGGAGGCTCAATTTGTAATCTATGTTGACTAGGGGGCAGGTTAAATTGTCTCCCTTGATTAGGAGGATTTAGGATAGGATATTTCCTTGGGATATCCTGATAAGGAAATGAAGCTTTAGGGAGTGGGAGTTGTTTCTTTACTGCTATGAGATCATTCGCCAGTTTCTAAATTAGTGAATCATTTGAAGAGGAAGAAGATGTTGAGGCTTGGGAATTTGGTATTTTCACATCCTTCTTCCATTTTCAAGATATAATAAGGTCATCTTCTAACTCTATGGCAAGGGTTTGGGATGCTCCAAGAGTAGTAGGATTGGCTCTTTTTAAAGGGAAAGTGACATCTAGAGGCATGGAATTCAAAAAGAAACCTTTTTGGTTTTCATCACTTGGTCTACTAGCAGTGGGTATCTGATGCAAGGCTATGTTGAATCTAGCTACAAATTCCCGCATGGGTATCTATATTTCCTTTTTCATTTGGCTAAGCTGAATGAGTAAAGAATTAGCATCATCGGCTGACTTGAACCTAGCTTCAAATGCAGTCTTCATAGTATCCCAAGAAGTGATAGAGGCATTAGATAAATGGTGAAACTAGTCGACCGCTGAGTCAGTCAGGGTCTAAATGAACAATCTTACAGCAACATCTTTTGTTGCTACCGCCAAGACACCACATGCGGTATTAAAAGCATTTAGATGATCTTCGGGAGACTTCTTTTCGTCACCACTAAATCTGGGAAGGACTTCTCTTGCTCCTTTAGGTAATCTTCCCAAATTACATTGTAAATGTAGAGGACCTACTGCAGCGCCCCAGGGTTGATTCAGAGCCATTCTTTGTTGTCTGAAATTGAGAGGGAGAATATTAATTATAGAGGGAATCAAAGTTCCATGGATAATCAAAGACTTAATGGATGGTGATTGGTTGTCTCCTCTAGGAGGGGATGATGGTCTACTAGTGGTTTGAACTTTCTTTCTCCTCATAGTAAGATCAGGCTTAAAATGGATTCTCGCTAGATCTTCAAAATCTTGATTAACTAGACCTGATAATCTGTCAGACTGAGTATACCTTTTCTCTGCCAGAGTGACAGAAAAACATTGCAATTTTGATCAAATTAGTTATTTATGTTGGAAACTCTTTCTACCACTACTTCTTCTTGGGCTGCTAGAAGTCCCCTGACCCTCTCAGCTATTTCTTCTTCTCTCTCTAACACCTGTTGTACTTGGAGGTATTGTTGATTGCTGACTCGATTGGCCCAAGCACAAGTATTAAGATTAGAGATAATGTTTTCTTGTGTATCTAGGAAACCTAGATTGGGTTGTAGAATAGGCACTTGATTATGATTAGGGAGATCCATTGCCTAAAACCATAGAATTATTGAGAACTTTTAGGGAAAAGGATTCTACTTTTTGCACTTTCCCCAGTAGAGTCACCAAAAACTGTTAGTAAATAGTTTTCTTCCCAAGATTTTAACTTTGAATAGGAAAAATCTTGATAAACTAATTGATTGAATTCCTAACAATAGATAAGGAATTCTCTACTTTATATTACTTTATGTTAAACAACGTGCAGCTAACCTTTACTGAAAAGATAATTGTTAAATCCTCTTCTAAGGGAAAATCTTCCCAATGAGTATTTTACTGAAAATGCTAAAAAGCTTGAATCATTCAACTCATGAATATGAAAATAATGTGTATACTGAAAAACCACTCAATTTTAATAACCAAAATCATCCACATGATTGAATATCAAATTTGAGAAATAGATGAGCAATTGAACTTCCACTCTCGTAACCTTTAAACTCCAGAACAATAAACTTCCAATGTACAACAAAGAAAAGCTAAACTTTCACAAGTAATTGCTATCCACAAGAACATGAATCACTGTAGAGTAAACAATAATATCTACTCCCGAAAGTCTAACACATAAAATAGTAGAATTGTATATTACTTTGCCGCAACTCCATAAATATATTCAAAGTTTAAAGCATAGAATACTTAAACAAAAATAGTTCTGATTTTGTATCTATGGAGAGACGAAACCTTTTAGAGGTCAGCTATTAAATATTTATACTGATCAGGGCTGGATAACTGTATCCAAAATTACCCCACCAGGAGTAAATAGTATTTTGGTTAACATAACTGTGTTAACTGATTTGCAATAAAGGAAAACAATAGAGAAAGCAAAAGATGCAACTATCTAACTAGCGAGCTACATGTGTCACGAGGTGTTATCCATGCCAGCCACGATTCTTCCAGCTTTCTAGGTTTCGTATGCAATAGTAAAAGGAAAGATAACTGATTGATGAGGCAAGACAATGTAGGGGATTCTTTGTTTCCAGACCTCCTCTTTCTTCAGCTTTGTTATCTTTTCTTCATGCATTTCCAAGTGTTTCTGATTAATTATTAGCATAGCTTCAGTATGCGCAACATTTGAAAAATCCTGCCTTGCAGGTGCCTTCGTTTCTTGAATTTCCAGAAACTTTTTCTGTATCTCCTTAATTACATCTTCCACGGGGGGTACGGAGTCAATGTCTTCACCTATGCAATGCTTGCAGAACCATTTTAGATCTCCCTGAATTATTTCATCTACGAGCTTGAGACCAGACATGATCTCCCTGATTTCTACTACTCCTTGTATGAGTGCCTCATTTTGCCACTCAATGCAATCTTTAATTACATAGATGGTTTTTTCATCTAAACCAGCCACAGGGTATTCAGAGAGAAACTTCTATAGCCACAATTCTTGTATTTCCTCAATCGATAACACTTCTTTTACCCAATTGTTTCTTTCTTTTTTGTACCCTTCAATGTTTTCCTCGACCTTCTTGATAATGGCAGTGGACTCTTTCAGAACTGTGTTGTAAAAGTTTACCTGTTTCACTATTTCATCCAAGATGTATTGCAACCATTCCTCCAACGTCCTCGCGACAGCTTTGCACTTTTGCAGGTTGTCGAGAAATTGTTGATTGGCCGAAGACATGATATCAACAATTGTAGACATTTCATTTAATGGCTTAGGTTATGGATGAAGGATGGCATTGATGTACTGAGCCATGCTTTTCATTTCCTCTTTCACGTCTTGTTTATCTCAGGCATCCTTCCACACTCTGTCTACAATCTTTTTGTTGGATGCTTCAAATATTTTCATGTCTACAGTTTTTCTTCCTTTCCCGAGATATATTTTAGACACCTGGTAGTCTTGAGGAACAAGATCTTCATGTAGGCTATCTTGAGGGGGCTTAGCAATTTCTGTTGACCAATGACCAGTGCTTTTGTCAAAGTTAATTCTAGACTTTGTTCTATCCTTTTTTGCTTTTGAGGACTTCCCTAAACACTTGCTTACTAAATTGTCCATATGCATTGAAAGCGGTACCATGCTCCTTTTCCTTTCAACAGAGGTCTCTAGCCATTTAGGCTTGGTAGGCTCTTAACCAGGTGTGGGGGAAGTATTGTTTAAGGCAAGGGCGTTCATCTATGTATTTGCACCTTCAACCCCTTTTTGAGGATCTGTCATGCTATTTGCCATTGTAAGACTGGGAGTTTGATCTGTTATTGTTTTGTCCTTAGAGAGATCCAGATCAATAGTTATTTTATATTTTCCTTTATCTTGTGCTACCCTTCTGCCTTTGGTATTTGAATGGGTGATTCTTTTGGTACTCACCGCTTCTTGTTGAACTTGAAATTGAATCTGTGGCACAGCTACTTCAACTTCAAATTTTGCAGAACCTGCAATAGGATTACCAACACAAATATTAGGAGTAACATTTAGCTCTTGGTCAGAATTCTTTTGTTTGATTTTCAAGTGTTTTCTCAGGGTACTACAGGTGGCCGAGTGAGTCCTTTTTGTTTTCAACCAATCTTCAATTCTTTTCAAAACTTCCAATGTATGGGAGAGCAAGTCATCTTCTTCCCTTTTACTCCAATCAAGTTTAGGGATCGGTAGACATTCAATTTGTTTGGCATAAAGAGGATCAACCACCTCTTCATTTTAATCTTCCTTTATTCTGTTGGTGTTGAGGTTGACTTTGAACAACTATATCTGACTCATAGTTAACCTTGACCACAACCTTCTCCTTATTTCTAATTCATCTGAACAATTGGCCCAGTAGTCCTCTAGGTGGGGAACATGGGTAAGCAAAACTACATGTTTGATACTATCTTTAGCAAAACCCATATAATCAAAATCTTTCCTTGCAAAATAGGGCTTGAGACATAAATTGGACAATACTGTCTTTATCAATGTAGCTTGCTTGAAACTAGGGCATCTGTAGTGACTGATTTCAATAGGAAGGAGGAAAGTAGGTGACTTTTTGGTGGTTTCAGATGAATCCATCACATAGACAAGTTGGCTACAAATTTCATACAAAATAATGTTATCAAGACAATAATGTGGCAACTTAAAAGGTTCTTTGGTGAAGCCCCCAACTCTGAGGTATGTGAACCTAGGAAGCTGAGTATAAAAGAAACCATAGATTTTAACGGCTTGCATCGATTCTTCAGACAATCTACAATTTTCATGACCTTGAAGTTTAAATACCAACCTCCCGAGAAACACATCATTTACCCTCCGAAACTCTTTGCACAGCTCACCAACCTAGAGGACTGTGTAATACTGGTAGATGGTCATTTCATCCATCCAGGGCTCATGAGGGAGACCTTTCCATTCTTTAGACGTAGCTAAGATGTAGACCAAAAAGTAAGACAAGAAAAATTAGCCAAAATTGCTTATGGCTAGTAGACCTTTATGCAAATCTTCAGCTATTATGTCGGCCCAATCAATAAATTTCCCTCCTTCAACAATCTTCTGGATGAAGAAATACATCCAATTTTCCTAGTGAAAGGCATGATCATTTCCTTTTACTCTATTCAAAAGCAGCACAGTGTCGGCAATTTCTTTAATGAAATGCTTAATGTTTAATGGCTTGGGCAACCTTGAGCCTCCAAGAGCCGATTTTAGAAGCCATGTTTGAGCTAAGATAGAGTCATAGCTCTTCTTGTTGTCACTGTATAAGTGTTCGGCCTCATCAAATGTCCAAGGTTCGTAGGGTTCTTTATGAGCAATTCTCAAAGATGAACTGACACTGACCCTGTTTATTATGGCTAACACTTCACCTGTAGTCTTCCTGATACACCTGGTATTAGGGTCATAATGGTTTGCACATTCAATAACCAGCTCAGGCATCCTATGGCTGATGGGAAAGTGGCAGCTTCAACTAACCCACTACTAGTTAGCTTTTGGTATATGGGCCCTGGTTGAACATTTTTAATCCGCTCTAACATCTCGGTTAGGCTTACATTTACCAGAAATGTATCTCAAATTTTAGGGAGAGATGTTAACAAGCATGGTTTCTCTAGTTTGGGCAGCTTGGGCCTAAAGAGGGTCATGGCTTGCTCAAAAAGAAAAGGTTTGCAGAAAGAAAGAAAAACTGAAACACTTCTAACCAAAACCAGGTGCAAGAAAAATGACAGAGAAAACTGTATAATGAACTCACTATTTTCAGCAAAGCCAAGCACTCCAGTCCTGATTCTTACCAGTTGACGCTTGGAATTTGAGACTGGCCAGATAAACAATTATACTAGAAAAGGAGGGCATTTAAGGAGTGATTGCAGAAATCTTAGGATGGATATGGAGTGGGCTAAGGCATTAATACCAAGCATGCTGAATGTACTTGACAAGACTACTTTTAGTTAATTCCCATCAAATCTGTGTGCAGATTAACTTCCCATGATGTCAACAGATCTCTATTTTTTATTCTCCAAAAATTGACTGTGTTTGGCATGCATTTTCCCAGCTGTCATATTTATTTCCTTTCACATCTTCAGAACTGATAGGAGGTGGAACCCCTTCTTTTTTTTATAAAAATGCATCCAATTCTTTCAATAAAACACCTGCGGGAAAGAAACGGGGTTGAAGTTGAAGTTGAAGTTACTCACTTGACTCAACTTTGACTTCAACTTCAACTTTGCACAAGTTGATCCAGACTGATGAGGAAGAACATTTGAATTCATTGGGTGAAGAATACTGGATTGAACTTGAAGTTGAAGTATGGTATAGGTTCAAATTCAGCTTCAAGTTGGTAGGTTAGGATTTGGCTGACATTATTAACATGGAAAAAACATGGGGTAACACAGACCATGACATTCTGTTGTAGAAGCCTCTGCATAACAATCCCTTGCACCTGCTCATCCAAGTTCACAAACACATGATTCGTACAGTCCTCAATGATGGTGGAGCCAGATTAAACATATGTACTTTGAAAGAAATAAGACACTTGGGATATTCTACATCTAACATTGATGTCACGAGGAGAATCAATATCAAGGCCTATAATGATGAAGAAAGGTCTTCCAAAGGTATCATCATACTACCAATATGAATAGGCCCAGTCATTAAGAATACCCTGTTCCAAATCCTAGACCTAGAGTTGGGATATAACATGTTACTGGGAAGACCATGGATCCATGAGATGAAATCTGTACCATCTACCTATCATCATTACATCAAGTTCACATACCAGGGGGAAGAAATAATCATTGAAGGAGATCCCAACTCATTTCAATAGTACAAAACCATCAGAAGTAGTAGTAACAATCAAGTACCTTCAAACCAGGAGGCAAGCATTCCTTCCACCTCAAATACTATACCCAAGGATGTAACAAGAAGGGTGGGGAAGATATCTATTACAAACAAAGGATGTGGTGAGTACAACTATGAGGAATCTTTTACCATCACCAACATGCCTCAAAGCCCAAGGTCATATGGCATGCCACATCCAGTGCCAACACCTGAAACCCCGAAACCTGTTCTCTTTAGTTGTCCACCCACCACATTTGTCAAATTAGGGGACATTACAGAAGAGAACCCTTTTGATTCAAATATAAACACTTGGTTGTATTAGGACCCACAAGAAACACTTCAAGCACACATACCCATGTCAACATATAGATCTAGCTTCATAATGCTACAAAATTTTGGGTATAATGGTATGACTGGTCTGGGGGCAAGACATTAAGGTCTAATGGAACTGTCTTTACCGCCAACCCAGAGAAATAAGAGAGGGTTAGGATATAGGAAAAGTAGAACCAATACTACCACTTGGGACATGCCCATAGATCAAGAGCAAGTTGCAGAGTTATACCAAGGAAAAAACCTACAACATGCCTTAATCAGCAATATACTCCAACAGTTATTTCCATTTGAAGCGGGAGCCTCTTATTCCCAATTAAACCTTAACCAAGCTATCCAAGATGAGGAGGAAATTAGTTAGACATTAAACAAGTGTTCTATCACAATTGATTCCTATGAGTATGAGTAGAGATCCATCCAAAATTCTAAACCAACCATCCTAGACTATTCCTCTCGGCCAGTTAGCACTATACACCTTGAGGATATGTTCAACTAAATAACCATAGAGGACCATCCATGTATCGATAACAATTCCTTATGCGGTGCATCAACATCACATTCCAGGCTTGTCGGCACTATCACCGTAGTCCCATTTACCCTAGCACAGTCATCCCCCCATGAGGACCTCTGTCTAGTATATCCTAAACTGGTAGAATGGGATCAACAAGGACAACCTGACATTGATACCTTTGAAAATGATGAAGCCATCAAAGAATTCATGGGACTCAGAGAAGGTATTTCATTAGGGGACTACAAAGTAGGTTTCTCTATTGACCTTAATAGATCACCCTATCTTGGGGAGGAAGATCCTCTTTCTAGTAAAAAAACAAAATAAAAATAAAAAAATACTAGTCAGTAAGTGAAAACCGCAAGGCGCTTTCTAACACAAAAATGAAAAAAACACAATAAAATACGTATCTTCTAATGAAAACCTCACTGAGGCACTAGAGGATGGAAATAAAGACCTCCTCCTCTTAATAGATGAAAAATCAGCATTACTAGCTGAGGAAATAGAAGAAGTCAACCTAGGCGATGAAAAGAACCCAAAGAGTATCTATTTAGCAAAATCACTCACATCAGAGGAATGGGAGAAGTTCATTAACTTCTTCAAAGAAAGGAAAATCAACTTTGCATGGTCCTACTCTGACATGCCATGCCTAGATCTGGAGCTAGTGTTACATCATCTACCATTGTTACCAAATGAGAAACCTGTCAAGAAAAAGTTGAGAAAGATGCACCCACATGTCACATTACTTGTTAAAGCAGAGCTGAAGAAACTACTAGATGTTGGATTCATACAACCAATCCCATACATAGATTGGATGTCTAATCTAGTACCACTAACCAAGAATAATGGTTAGATCCACATTTGTACAAATTTCAAAGATCTAAACAAAGCTTGTCCCAAGGATGACTTTCCTTTACCAAGTATCGACATGATAGTAGATCTCACAGCAGGACACCAGATGTTATCACTCATGGACGGCTTCTCAGGATATAACCAAGTAAGAACTTCACAAGAAGACCAACACAAGACTGCATTTACATATTCCTAGGGCACTTATGCTCCAGAATGTAATGTCATTTGGCCTTAAAAATGTAGGAGCAACATATTAAAGGGCTATGACCATGATCTTCCATGATCCCATTCACAAAATGATGTAAGACTATGTCAATGGCATACTAGCCAAGTCAATGCTCAAAGAAGATCACCTACTAGTGTTGGGACCTATATTTGATAGAACCAAAGAATACAAAGTCTAACTAAATCCAAAAAAGTGTGCATTCGGGGTCACCGCATGAAAGCTTTTGGGATTCATTGTATCACATCAAGGCATAGAGGTAGACCCAGAAAAGGTCAAGGCCATACTTGACATGCTGATCACTAACCAATCTAAGGAAACTAAGGGGTTTACAAGGTAGGATTCAATCTATAAGGCATTTTATCACTCAATTAGCAGACAAGTGTCATTCATTCCAGCATCTAATATACAAGGATGTGACATTCATATGTACAGAACAATGCGAGCAAGCATTCCAAATATTCAAGGATTATCTATTGAAGTCTCCCATATTGGTGTCACCCATTCAAGGCCAGCCATTACTTTTGTACATCTTGGCAATTGAGTCAGCACTAGGAGTGCTCTTGGCACAACATGATGACCAAGGCAAGGAAAGAGCAGTCTACTACCTCAGCAGAACTTTGGTAGGCTATGAGCTCAACAACTCACCAATTTAAAAATCATACCTCGTAGTAGTATTTTCTTCCCAGAAGATAATACATTACATGTTGAGCCATAAAACCAAGCTAATAGCACACTTGATCCCCTAAATCATTTACTCAGCAAAGCAGCACTTACCAGGTGGCTCGCTAAATGGGTTGTGATCTTAAGCAAATTTGATTTAGAGTACGTGGATAGAAAAGCTATCAAAGGGAAAGTAATTGTAGACCAACTAGCAGAGGCACCCATACATGATCATCAACCTATAGTGTTTGACTTTCCAGATGAGTCCATTCTCATAGTACAACCAGCAATAGATATTTGGAAATTATACTTTGATGGATCATGCATGAACCATGGTGCAGGAGCAGGGATAGTGCTAATTACTCCCAATAATTATGTGGTCCCTAAATCTTTTTGACTCAACTTTCCATGCATGAACAACATAACTGAGTATGAAGCTCTAGTCATTAGAGTGAAGACAACTATACAACGGAGGATCAAGAACCTCAAATTCTATGGTGATTCACAATTGGTCATCATCCAAGTAAACAATGACTACATGCAAAAATATGAGAAGATGATCCCATATAGAGAGAAGATGGACAGGTTGTGGGCTTCAATATATTTCATTGTATTTGAGCAAGTATCAAGAGTTCAAAACAAAGCAGTGGAAGTGATGGCTACCATAGCATCCTTGATTGACATGTTAGGGAATGAGACTATATTCTAGTTTCTGGTAGAGAAACTTATGATACTGGCACATCAAGCTCCTATCACAGAGTTAGCATGCATCCTTATTGGTCCTGAAACCCCGTGGTACTATGACATGTACAACTACCTCCAAAATAGTTTCCTTCCACCCGACTTGTCTAGGAACCAAAATAAGTCCCTCATCCACCAAGCCTCTAAGTACACCCTTCTCTCTAGTACTCTATATAGAAGAAGTCTAGATAGAACGCTTTTAAAATTTCTCACTTCCACGAAATCCTAGATTGCCTTGTATGAGGTACATCATGAAAATTTTTGAGACCATGTAGGTGGCAATAACTTAGCAAAGAACATCATTTGAATGGGATACTAATGGTCCACAGTAGAGACATATGCCAACATGTATGTGTAAAGGTGTAGACAATGTCAGATTAATGGAGATCTCATCCATGCATCAGCCCAAGAACTCAATCCCATCACTTAACCATGGCCATTTTCTATTTGGGGATTTGACCTAATGGGTAAGATTACACCAACCTTGTCTAATGAACATAAGTACATCATTATAGGAATGGAGTAATTTACTAAATGGGTGGAATCCATTCCTATCACCTACATCACTGGTAAGCATATCTCCATGTTCATACTCAACAACATCATTTGTCGGTATGGATTTCCTCAAACCATACTCACAGATCATGGGACACCTTTTTAAAATCAAGATGTTTAAGATCTTTGTGATAATTTCCACATTAAACAAGGTTTCTCTTCGTTCTACTATCCCCAAGGGAATGGTTAAGTGGAAGCCACAAACAAAACCATAATGAAGATCTTAAAGAAAATAATCAATGAATCAAGGCAACACTGGAATTTACAGCTCAGTCCCACACTATGGGCATATAGAACTAGTGTGAGAACCCCCATAGGATCCACTCCTTTCTCACTAGTATATGGATCAGAGGAGGTCCTACCCCTTGAAGTTGAAATCTCATCCCTAAGAATCTCATTGAAAAACATCATTTTAGATGAAGACTACAGAGTAGCAAGACTCAATGAACTAGAATTGTTGGATGAGAGAAGATAGAATGCACTCAACCACTTACAAGTCTATCATAATTTCCTTAGAAGGAACTATCACAAGAAGGTAAGACCATGAACCTTCAATGTAGGAGACCTCATACTTATGGAAAGTCAAAAGAACCAAGCAGAAAAGGTAAAACCAAGAAATTTTGAGCCTAATTGGCTAGGACCTTATGTCATTATCACATCTTGAAATAGTGGGGCATACCAACTAGCAACACCAAAATGAGATCATCTCCCAGGTTACATCAATATCATGCACCTCAAGAGGTTCTACACTTGAGGTCTCAAGGTTAAGGAACTTATCTACATATCCAAAAAATACAAAAAAAAATCAAAAAATAAAAAATGTTACCCTCATGAAAACATGGCAAACAAGCGCCTTGGCGATAACAAAAAAAAAAAGAAAAGTAAAGAGAAAAAGAATCACTCTCTCAGTGAAAACCTAGAAAATAGGCACTGTTGAGTAGTTACCTTGGTGAAAACCTAGCAAACAGGCACCAAGTGTTCAAATCTCCCTTCGCCATCAATGAACTCTAAAGATCAAAGCTTGAGCTCCCCACATGCAAGACTAGCTACCCAAGCTATTTTCAGAAGCACAATCCCCTCTAATCATTAACACTTATCCATGGTTTGTACTGGTCCACCAGACTAGGGGGCAATTCTAAAGTCATCAAAAAATCTAAAAAAGAGCAAAATGTCCTGAAAAAATCAAATCTTCATCAAAAATATCAAAAATTGCAAAATCTCAAAGTAATAAAACTAGTTTGGTTATCAACCAAGTGAAAGGTGATCAAGCCAATCAATCAATGTCAAAATCATGAGATTCTCATATCATCAATGGACTCATATGACTCAGCTTTATCAACTATCCAATCTATCAACAAGCGCATGGTGATCAAATTCAAGCCAATCAATCAAAGGTCAAAATCATGAGTTTCGCAAATTAGCAATGGACTCATATGACTCATCTTTATTAGCTATCAGATCTATCAACAAGAAAAAGGAAATCAAACCAATCAATCAAATGTCAAAATCATGAGCTTCGCACATCAGCAATGGAAGCATATGACTTAGATTTATCAGCAAAACCAATATGTTATCAAATCAATCAAATCAATTAATTGAATCACTCAATCAAATCAATCAATCTTCAAATTAAAAAAATTAATTATCTTACACAATAAAAGATACACTCAAAACCAGACAGGTCAGTCTTATATGAGTCATCCATTCCTTAAACCAGACACAATCAAGCATCATAGAATCAAGCAAATCAAGGAGAAAGAAATGGTTGACAGAGTTAGTCACACCAGTCGGATGATAGTCTATCTTTCGTGGTTATGTTCTTACGCTACTCCAAGATACCACCAAGCGATGAGAGTAGTTATGATGGATCATGATCTTATTTTCTTTTATTGTTATTTTTGGATGTTTCATTTCAATTCTAGGGTAATGATGATTTAGGATAAATGCAGTAGGCACTTTCACATATCTGGCAGCTGCGGAGTTCCACAATCTAATCTTAACCCTGGAAAAGAATTGGACAATCCTTTTTTGTTATCTACTTATTCCTACCAATAGAATCATAATGATATCTCGATGGTCTGTATCTAGGTGCATTGGATTTCTATATTGGTTTTTTCTTTTATTTTAGATTGTTCAGACATCATAGCGGTATCCAGATGGTCAATATCTGGGTGCATTTGGATCTCTTTCTTTTCAAAATCTGAGGTTGTAGCGATATTCTAGATGGTCATTATCTGGGTGCATTTGGATCTCTTTCTTTTCAAAATCAGATATCATAGTGGTATCTAGATGGTCTGTATCTGGGTGCATTGGATTTCTATCTTGGTTTTTTTCTTTTATTTTAGATTGTTTAGAGAACATAGCGGTATCTAGATGGTCAATATCTGGGTGCATTTAGGTTCTCTTTCTTTTCAAAATCAGAGAACATAGCGGTATCCAGATGGTCAATATCGGGGTGCATTTGGTTCTCTTTTTTTTCAATCTCTCTACTCCTTCTGGTTATCAAGAGATCATAGTGGTATCCAGATGAGCAATATCTGGGTGCATTAGATTCTCCTCCATTTTCATAATAAGGTGCAATGATGAACAAAATTGGAAAACTCGACAACAACTTGGGTCACCCATCCTATCTATCAGTCCAATCTATCAATCAATTCCAAAGATAACTTCACACTAAATTTCTTCTAACTAACACATACATTTACTCAGATATTTTGTGCATAGTAGATTGCATTCATTTATTGCATAAGAAAAATCCAAAACATGTGCATAGTAGATCATATAATCAATGCATCCATCTTCAATTACATCATAACTAACATAGGAATGCAGTCATCATCATGATATAGTGATTCACATTTTCAACAAATTAATGCTCATCTGAAGCATTTTCTACGCTTAATTTGTTGAGGGGGCATATAGTCCACCTGTTGTCACTAGGGCAAGCTGGGGCAGGATCAAATCTAAAAATCATTTAACACAACGTGATAAATCACATTGTATCAAAGAGGGGCAAATGTAGACACCCTAAAATGGACATACTTGCGACCTTACATTACAAAACACTAATTTTCATCTATTAACTAATGGTTTTTTAATCATTAATTAATCATCTATTTTCTTATAATTTCATTCCCCAAATCATCTAATCAAATCCCCAAAATTAATTAAATAATTAATTTTATTTAATTAATTAACATTAATATATTAATCTCCATTAATTAATTAAATTCAATTTCCTAAAGTTTAAATTTAAATATTTTAACTTATTAATTAATTCTTCTAATTAAATTAATTTCATTAAATTAATTAAATTTCATTCAATAATTCAATTCTAAACCAAAAATAATTCAATTATCTCACATGTTGAATACTTTAATTACAAAAATGAGTTAAATATTCAATTAAATCTTGTCTTTAGTTCAAAAAAGAGAACTATTGATCAGATCTTTGATTGCATGATTTACTCCACCTACCTCTTCAGTTCAAAAAGGTAACTCCAAATTACCTATTTAGTTCAAAAGGTAACTCATAATCAATTATTAATGGCCTCTCCAGTTCCCTTTGATCTCAATCGTTCATCCTCTAATCTCCAGGATTGATCTCAACCGTTCATATAATTTCCATATTCTATATAATTATCCCTTCATAACCATTTTAAGGATCTAGGATTTCAAGCTTTCGTGCACTCTTACTCTGTCAGATTGGTTCAAGCATCAACCCTTCTTGCAATCACACATCCAAGATTTCAAGCTTTTGTGCACCATTAATCTATCAAATTGGTTCAATCATCAAGCCTTCTTGCAATCACAGATTCAATATCATATTCTTGACGCTCCCAAGTTATAAACGTTGCCCATACCAATATTGAGCACCACACGCACAACATTTCAGAAGGAGTAGAGAGACAATAGAAGATTCAATCTTTTTTGGTTTGCATTTGTTTGTATTCCTCCTTGATTTCTTGTCATTTTATTTTTTGTTGGTTCATTCTTAGTAGTTTGATTAATTTATTTCCATAGAAAATCGGTGCTACTAACCCTCATTATTGAGCCAAACTTTATCTCCTCTCTCCAAGTTGAGGAGGTGGATTTTACTGATGGCTCCTCCAGTTCCATTTGATCTCAACTGTTCATCCTCTAATCTCTAGAATTAATCTCAACCATTCATATCATTTCCATATTCTATATAATCAACCCTTCATAACCATTTGAAGGATCTAGGATTTCAAGCTTTCATTCACCCTTACTCTGTCAGATTGGTTCAAGTATCAAGCCTTCTTGCAATCATACATCTAGGATTTCAAGCTTTTATGTTCCCTTACTCTGCCATATTGGTTCGAGCATCAAGCCTTCTTGCAATCAAACATCTAGGATTTCAATCTTCCATGCACCCTTACTCTATTAGATTGGTTCAAGCATCAATCCCTCTTATGATCAAACATCTAGGATTTCAAGCTTTCATGCACCCTTACTCTGTCAAATTAGTTCAAGCATCAAGCCTTCTTGCGATCACACATTCAATATCATATTCTTGATGCTTCCAAGTCATAGATTCTGCCTATACCAATACTAAGAACCACACACACACAATTTTAGGAGTAGAGAGAGACAATACAAGACTTGAACTTTATTGGTTTACATTCACTTGTATTCCTCCTTTATTGCTTGTCATTTTATTGTCCATAGGTTCGTTCTTATTAATTTGATTAATTTATTTCCATTGCAAATGGGTGCTACTAACCCTTGTTATTGAGCGTACAGAACATATCCTAGACAAGGGGCAACCATTAATATGATCACAAAGGATATCATGCATCATCTTCAGATCACCAATATAAAACCCACATCTACTATCATGCAACTAGCTCAGAGTTCTACTATTAATCCTGATGGGATGGTAGAGGATCTAATTGTCACCCTAGATTCTTTGGAATACCTTCCTAGTTTTATGATACTCTCTTCTAAAGCCACATTGGGAGGATATCCTATCATTTTAGGAAGGCCTTGGTTAGCTATTGCAGATACATACATTGGATTTCAGTTAGGAGACATGACTATAATAGATGGTTTGACCACAAATAAACTTTCCTTTATCCACCATCCCAGCCTCAGCCTAATTTAACTCAACTAGTATGGCCACCCTAGGGGAAGATGTAGACGAAGTTAACTTAGTGGTGCAGCTCATGATGATAGATATGGACCCCTTCCTACAACTTTAGGAAGAGGATGAGATACTTTTCAACCTTCTTCAAAATTATTATCGAGTGGAAACCTTTTTGTTGCTTATCACATCAATCATGTTCATAGAAAACCATCCTCCCTACTCCTAGTTCATCAGACTTTCCTACCGCTACAGATATGCTTCATACACTATTGTTGCATGGATTAAAAATGACATACCTCACCTATGCATACATGATTGATTTAACAAAGCAAGTTGAGATCTCACCAGGTAAATGTTTGAACATCAATAGCAAGCTCACTCAAGAACAACAAATATCTTTAACAGCAATTTTGAAGTATCATAAGAAAGCATTTTCCTGGGATTATAATGATATGAAGGGTTTGGATCCTAAGTTTTGCACTCACTAAATTTACATCAAGGAGAATATAATGCCAGTAAGATATTCCCAACAAAGAATTAAACTTGCACTCACAAAGATAGTCAAAGGAGAATTACAAAAATTTCTAGATGTCGGGTTTATTTATCCAATCTTTGATAGCAAGTGGGTGTCACCCCTTTTTATAGTTCCTAAGAAAGAGGTAAAATGGAGGGTCTATTTATATTATAGGAATTTGAATACTGTAACCAAAAAGGATCATTTTCCTCTTCCCTTTATAGATCAATTCCTAGACTCTCTAACAGGGAAGCATTATTTCTCATTTCTAGATGGTTACAATGGATACAACCAGATTAGAATTACAAAAGAAGATCAAGAAAAGAAAACCTTTACTTGTCCATGGGGAACTTATTATTATTCTATACTTCCTTTTTTCTTGTGATATGCTCCAACCACTTTCCAAAGATCGCTCATTAGCATATTCTTATATATTTCACATGGTTGTATGGAAATCTATATGGATGAATTTACCACATATGAAAGTACCTTTGAGGAATCATTAAGAAATATAGGAAAGGTACTCCAAAGATGTGAAGATCACATTCCATCTTTGGACACTAAGAAGTGTTTCATGATGATGTAGGAAGGGGTAGTGCTAGGCCACTATATTTCTCAAGCTAGTATTTAAGTTGATCCAAAAAAATGAAGTTATTCTTAACCTTCCTATCCATAATATAAAAAAAAATTGTAAGGAGCTTATTGGGTCGTGCATGATGTTATAGGAGGTTTATCAAGTACTTTAGCAAAAGGGAAAGACCATTATATACACTACTAACTAAAGATGTAGATTTTGAGTGGACATCAAAATGTGAAGAAACTTTCCTATAGCTTAAGTTTGTCCTTACCCAAGAACCTATCCTTAGAGGGCTTAATTGTTCAATACCTTTTCATATTCACACAGATGCATTAGACCATTCCATTGGGGCAGTTTTGGGCCAAAAAGAAGGTATTATAAAAAAAATGTCATTTATTTCATCAACAAAAATCTGCAAGGGCCAGAGCTAAAATATATTGTCATAGAGAAATAATTGTTAGCAATTATTTATGTCCTTAACAATTTTAGACACTAAATTACTATATATCAAATTTTTGTACACATAGATCATTCATTTATCACGTACCTTATGAACAAACCTGCAATAACATGTAGATTAGCTAGATAGTTTCTTTTGATGCACGAGTTTGACATTACCATAATTGACAAACCAGGCAAAGAAAATGTAGTGGCAGATTTTCTTTCTAGGTTATAAACTAAGGAATAATCTAAGATTATTCATGATTCCTTTCCTAATGAGCATCTATTATCCATTTTTATTTATACACCTTGGTGTGAAGATATATCTAACTACATAACTACTAATAGAATCCCTAAACATTTCTCTCCAAAGGAGAAAATGTTTCTTGTTGAAACGAGTTCCAATTTTCCATGGATAGATGGTTGTTTATTCTATACAAGTCCTTATCAAGTCATGAGGTGATGTGTCAGAGAGGAAAAGACCTATGAGATCCTTCATACATTTCATGGTGAAACCTGTGGAGGGAATTTTTCATCCAAAATGACAATAATGAAGGTCTTGAATACATGGTATAAAAATTACATTGGTGTAATTGTTACCGATTTAGTTTCCATACTAAATTGGTAAGATGATATTACTTTTACATTGAATTGTGGATTGGATAGTTGTTGTCCTAAGTTTCAGAATTGATTGAATTCAAAAGATAAAGTACACATGAAGTATGACAATTGTAAACATCAAAATATTGCATAAAGGTACACCTCTTTAACATTAATATTCATCTTATTAAGATGAAATACATTGAAATGCATTCATATTATCAGATTATTGTACTCTAAGTATTGATCATGCACAAATTTATAGATTCATAACTGATCATTACATTGTGCATTCAAACTGAATGTATTAGGCAAATGTTTATTCAAGATTACATCTTTCATATTGAGAACTTAGAGAATATATCCAATTCTTAAAGTAAGATAGAAGCATGTAGGGTTTAGGGGTCCAAGCATTGCCTTGACGAGCTCTTCTACATTCTGGTAGCTAGTTGTCTAAAATTTGTCAAATCTTTGTGTCTCTATCCAAGGCATTATGTCAGTCCTGTATTCTAATTCTAGGGTCATGTATCCTGCATCATAGAAAGAGAAAGATTTAGATCCAAATTGGATCTAAGCAATGCATAGATACCTAAAATAGCATACTAAATTCAAACTTTCAGAACTGGAGATCAACTAATAAAATCAATACAACAGCAAAGTATGCATCTACATCAACTGAATAAAAGTATCAAAGGGACATAACTAAATGAAATCTTTTACTATTTATAGTTATCATTCTACATTATTCAAAAGTTGTTTTTTGTGAGATCAAATATCTGAATTAAAGGGACTTAGTTCCTATAACTAAGAAACATTTTTTAGAACATCAAACATATTAGGTTAGTAAACCCAACCAGCCAACCAACATTCATGCATAAATGTCATTTCACATGACACTCACACACAAACATTGATTGGTTGATTTTGTCCACTAACCTAATAGATTGATTTGGTGGTGTGTGCAAGCAAGACAAGCAAAAGTGTATTCAAATATAGAAAGAAACATAATCTATAAATTCACAAGTTGCAGATGATAAAAGAAAAATGCAGTGAGTGTCACAAGCCCATGCTCGAACCTCACATCTTGAATTATACGCAATACCAAAAAGCTAAGAGTTCAAAATTTTGAGAATGGAAGGGTGTAGAAGAAAGAGATGTAGTTCCTAAAGTGTCAAGAAAAGAATTGCAGATCAAAAATGAGGTAACACTGTACAAGCAAGGATTGAATAAAATACTATGTAATGTTGTTTGAAATATGCATATGAAATCATCAAATAAACAATGCACAAATATATATCAAAAGAAGAGAATGACAGTAATGTTGTTATACAGTAGCATGCAGAAGATCTAATTGCATTGTCATCAAAATCGGAGAGCATTCAAAATGAATTCTAAATATTGTTGGCATTAGACAAGGTATTTGATATTATGTTGTTCTAAACATTATTATCTTTGAATGAGATAGAAACAAGTAGAAAATGATATACATTCTTGCAAATAAATAGAAGATACTATGCATGTCAAAAAGTAAGTGCTTTTTCAAAGCAATATTTAGACAAACAGCAAGATGACAGTGTCATTCTACATATTTAAAGGATGAATGCTTGATTCCAAGTGCATATGCAGAGATGAAAAACCAGTAACAATGTTATTATCAAAGAATGGAAATCAAATGGTGCTATTATTTCACATGTTCAGTGCATATTCAAAGAGAAATCAATAAGAAATGCTAGTGATAAATACAATGTTAATGCCAGAAGTAAAAGGTAAGTATTGTTAATGTTGTCATTTATGTTCAATATGAAATGCCTAATTGAAAATGGATATCAAATACAGTATTATTTTGGCATGTTCAAATAACAATGTATATGCCAGAGTAAAAGATGAATAACAATGTTAATAATATACATAATGATCGAATGACAGTTTAGAAATTAAAAGAAATATGCATTGTGTAAAATATCAAAGCTTTGTTCACAGTATTATGCATGGGTGTCATGAGCCCATGCTTGAACCCCATATGTCTATTCCTGATTGGAGTCACAAAGGCAAATTGAAAGATTAGTCTCTACATATTTTAATGGCTTTTAAACATGGTAGCATAATCATTTTAAAGTATGGTTTTAACATTCAACATAGCCAACAAGGAGGACAACATATGATGAAATACAGACATCCAGCAAATATAGTGTCGACACCATGTAAAAGGAGTGGTACGGTTTCAAGAAAATAAGACAAACATAAACAACTATATCGATGTAGTGGAGGCTGAGTCCAAGAAGAAGCTTGAGTTCATCTCAGTAACTATAGACAAACAGCATGTATTCATGATTAAATATAGATCTCAACATTCATGGGAGCATTTCCAAATCAACAAAATAAGCCATGTGGGTATTCAGTAAAAGATGCTTTATATTATAATAGACAACTTTTCTATCATTTTTCTAGCAGAGAAACATGGAGACATCATTTACATCATGCAAAGATGGAGTTGATAGAAGATAATAATAAAACCCAAAATTATGTGCCACGTAAAATGGATACCCAAATCAACTGAACGCCAAAATCATTTAACAACAAGCATGGTGGAGGCAGTAAACAGCAGCTACAGTAATTTTAAGTATTACAAAGGCTATGTAATGCAATAATATATGCAAATAGCATGTTTAAAAAATGAAGTCAGAATCTAAATGAAGAGACAGAATGAGTAAATGAAAGAAGTAACTTATCTTTAGTTACAAGTTCAAACTATAGTAGAGGTCGAGTTCATGTGGAGAGCTTAATTTCGACAGAGGTGTGCATGGACAATGCCATGTTTCATGGTATGAAGACTCCAAGTTGCAATTCAAGCCATGGAGAAGGAGCCCAAGTTCAAACAAAATGCATGGACAGTGCCATATTCATGGCATTAAACTCAAAAATCAAGTTCAAACTGAAAGATTAGCCGAGTTTAACTAAAATAAGTCCAAAAGTAGTGCCATATCTTATGGCATGAAACTCCCACTTCATGCAGAGAGGTTAAGTTCAACCAAAGAAGCCAAAAACAATGCCATATTTTACGACATAGAAATCAAGATGCAGTAGAGGCCGCAAAGGTGGAGAGAGCCCAAGCTCTTCTCACTCAAAATGTCATAACAATAAAGAGGTCGAGTTCAACTAAAGGCGGCATCAAACTCCAGTTCAAAACATATGCCAAATACCGAGCTACCCAAGAAGATGCATGATAAAATGCCATGTATTATGGCATGCAGTGACCCAAAATTAAAAATGACTCCAGTCTCAATGAAGAGCCCGATCCCTTTAAAAAATAATGACTTCTAGTTGCAGTTCGAGCTACATGCTCAACACAAATGTATTAGCTCATGTTCACGGCCAAGAGATAAAGATAAAACTCTAAATATACTGTAGATACCAGCTTGGGTTCATAAATGGTGAACTCCAGATTACCACAGAAGCATAGAGGAAGCTAAAGAAATAGTGAAAAAACCACAAGCATGGCGGCGCTAGAGGCTGAAAACCCTAAACAGAATACAAAATGGAATGTGAAAATGCAATATGCCAAGTTTCTTTACAAACTTTGAAGTCCACTGACAAAAATAGTTAATGCCTTGTAGAATACAGTACACAACAGATCTCTCCAAGTGCCACCATGACTTAGCTAGTACCAGTAGTTGATATTTTTTCTATCAAACATTGGTCACGTTGACCTTAGGTGTAGAGTGGTTATTTTTTGCATAGTTTGGGTATATACCGCGGGTTAGGGATTTATCATCTATGTTATGTAGTTGGGGTTTTAGGCTATGGGACTCAATTTTATGAGTTTTGTTAGGGTTTTTTTTAGAATGTGTATATATTGGTAATGTTTTGAAAAAGATGTATACTTTTCAAATGCCAAACATTAGAAAGCATGAGTTTTGGGGGCTAGATTTTGGGCAGCAGTTACGCCTTAGATTTAGGGATTTGGCTATCTTGGAGGGATTTTTGGAGGCTATATTTTGGGAATCATTTAGGCCTTAATTTAGGGTTATCTATCTATTGAGGAGGACTTTTTGGAGGGAAATTCATTTTCAGAATTGGCCTTAAGGGCTATATATCTGACCTTCTTATTCAGTTTTAGCGGTTCAGAATTTAAGGAATAAGAGGTATTAGTGAGAATATTGTTCCTTTGCTTCTTTTTCACATATTTTGTAGCCATCATTTCATGTTTAAGATAGATTATGATCAAGTGAGTGCATACATTCCTTGACATTTTTGTACTTCTCATGTAACTATTTTACATATTTTTGAGGAGAATAAAACTTGCCCTATTTTTCTGGGTTTCGCGACTATGGAGGTCGACATAGGTTTCAACTTAATAGGGAGGTTTGCAAAGGGGTGTGGCTACCATGGAAGCCACCTCAACACTTTTAGGGTACTCATAATGGGCATCTGGTAGGAAAAAGGATCAGAGGTTTGAGGTTCAAGATGGAACTCTTTGAATAGCAAAGAAAAAACCAGACAAAAAATAGAATGGAAGATGATTGCCGAAAGTGGGGAAGAAGGGATGAGGAGAATCAGATGATGGATGGACCTCTCACAAATGACACCCTAATGACTATGGAAAATAAGGTGGTAGATATCCATATAGACACGGAAGAATGGAAGGCTTCAGTATCTCTACTCAGGAATAGGGCCTTTTTTATAAAATGGGGAGGAGGATGGCCAGCTCTGGCTAGAATAAGGAAGTGGGTAGTAGACACATGGGAGCCAAACACCACAATCAAAACCCTGAAAAATGGTTTTTTCTAATCATTATGGAATCAGACCAGGCAAAAAAGAGGATTATGTTCAATGGGTCGTACTTGATGGATGGTGTTGGTTTTTTTTATCAAAGACTGGATACCAAATTTTAACCCTAAATAAGCCAAAATAGAAGAAGTCTCTATCTGGATTAGGTTGTACAACCTCCCACATGAGTACTGGAATCAGGAGATCTTGAAGATGATAGGGGATAAATTAGGGCAGTTCCTAAAAGCAGATGAAGCTATTGAGCAAAAGAACTTTAGTCAATACGCCAGAATCTACATAATGTGGAAACCATATCCATTGCTCCCACATGCGATCAAAATAAGAATGGTAGAAGGTTACTGGTGGTAGGAGATAGAAGTGGAAGAATCTATTAGCAGATGCTCAAAATGTAAGGCATGGGGGCATACCACAGAGGAATGTGAGGTGAGAAACAAAGGAAAAGAAAAAGTAGGGTTCAAAGACACTGGGGAACAGAGGGACCCAGGCCCATCTAATATTGGAAACCTTGGGTTAACACTAGAGACAGAAGGAAATGCAAAGCATATAATGGGCCTAGAGCCTGTAGAGGAGGAAACACCCCTTTAGGAGAACAGAGAGGGCAGCAAGTAGGAATTGACAGAGACAAGAGGACTGACGAAGGATCCCAACAAGCCGGGAAAGGAGGTTCCAATCAGAGAAATGGTTGCAACAACTATGGAAGAGGATATTTTAACCCTAAATAAGCAAAAATAGAAGAAGTCCCTATCTGGATTAGGTTGTACAACCTCCCACGTGAGTACTGGAATCATGAGATCTTGAAGATGATAGGGGATAAATTAGGGCAGTTCCTAAAAGCAGATGAAGCTATTGAGCAGAATGACTTTAGTCAATACGCCAGAATCTACATAATGTGGAAACCATATCCACTGCTCCCACATGCGATCAAAATAAGAATGGTAGAAGGTTACTTGTGGTAGGAGATAGAAGTGGAAGAATCTATTAGCAGATGCTCAAAATGTAAGGCATGGGGGCATACCACAGAGGAATGTGAGGTGAGAAACAAAGGAAAAGAAAAAGTAGGGTTCAAAGACACTAGGGAACAGAGGGACCCAGGCCCATCTAATATTGGAAAACCTGGGTTAACACTAGAGACAGAATGAAATGCAAAGCATATAATGGACCTAGAGCCTGCAGAGGAGGAAACACCCCTTTAAGAGAACAGAGAGGGCAGCAAGAAGGAATTGACAAAGACAAGAGGACTGACGAAGGATCCCAACAAGCCAGGAAAGGAGGTTCCAATCAGAGAAATGGTGGCAACAGCTATGGAAGAGGATCTGCAGGAAGCATTGAAGGACAAAGAGGAGGCCCCAAATGAGTCAACTAAGGATAGGCAGGATGATACTGCGAGAGTGGACATTTTGTGGCTGTTACCAGATCTCCAATCAAGACTAGAGGAAAATAGAGGGGAAGATTTCCCTCCCTCGACTCCCTTTTTTGCGATGATACCTTTCTTGGGTGGGATTCCAGAGGTAGAAGAACTCTTGGATTTAGGGACACCTATGGTTGAAGATGGGATTAGAATCATGGAACCATGAACTATTTCTCAAACACAAATGAGTAAGGAGAAAAATATGGAGAAGAATAAATAGGAAGGAACACAAAAAAAAAGGAAGCAAAACTTATCAGCAATTATTGGCTGATGCGGGGAATATGTCGAGACAAACCCATTTGAGATCTGGGAGGGACTTAGTTTCTCCTGGGCAGCCATGAATCTCCTTAAGTGGAATTTCAGGAGCTGCAATTCCCCTGACAAAAGGCGTTTGATCAAGAGAGCTCTTGATCAAGTGAAAGCAGAAGTTGTATGCATTCAGGAAACAAAGATGGAAGTAGAGGAAGCAGCAAAGGTTTTAGGTGTAAGGCAGAGGTGGTCAGGGTTCTTTGTGGAAGCTACTGGAGCTTCTAGTGGATTAGGTATTCTGTGAAATCCAAGGCTACTTAAAGGTGAACCAATAATAAAAAAAGGTATTGGCAAGCCCTTCGTTTCACTTCTTTGACAATTAAATTTGTAGGAGTATTGGTTAATGTATATGGACCAACGAAAAATGGATGAGAAGATAGTGGTCTGGAGGGAGATATCACCCTTTCTAGCCACACTAAGGGAAGAGGTAAGGTTGGTGGTAGAATATTTCAATGCAACTCTGAGTTTGGGGGACAAAAAGGGAGAGGCACGTGCCCTAGGCACGTGCCCTGGGCACTATGCAGGCAGATTTTTAGCAACTTGTACAGGATAATTCACTCTGGGAAGTACCAACCAAGGGGGGCCACTTTACATGGATGAATCAAAGGAAGGGATTCTCCCACATTATGGAGAGACTAGACCAAATATTTCTAGCTGGAGAGTGGAAAACCACACCTATTGCTTACAACGGGAGAATTTAGGGCTTGACGGGCTCAGACCATTATTCGGTCTCTTTACTGGTCCAGCAAGATAGAATTCCAATTAGGTGCCCTTTTAAATTCAAAATGATGTGGTTTAGGGAGGAAGGGTTCTAGGAGAAAGTAATGGAATGGTGGAGTAAGGTGGAAGTGGAGGATGGTAATGATTCCTTCTATTTTTTCTCAAAACTCAGATATTTGAAACAAAAGCTTAAGGAATGGAATAAAGCCCACTTTGGGAATATTTTCCAAGTTAGGGTTGGACTGGAAGAAGATCTAGCAGCCTTAAACAATAAAGTTCTAGAGCATGGCATGGATGAGGTTGAATTTCAAACCAAAATAGATCTAATGGACAAATACTAAGAAGTTTTAAAAAGAGAGGAAATGTATTTCAACCATAAATTAAGGGAAGGTTGGTTGAAAGTAGGGGATTGAAACACAAAATTTTTCCATTGCTTGATGAAAGCCAGACGAAGCATCAATTGAATCCTTTATATTGAGAACAAGGAGGGTGCTCTAGTTGAGGATATAGATGGCATCAATAAAGGAGCTATGGATTTTTTCTCAGAATTATGGTAGGAAGAACCCATTGATAGGAGGGAAGCCCAAGAAAATATTTTAGTAGTTATTCCAAGTGATATCACAGAGGTAGAAAATAGAGCGCTAATGGAGCCAGTTAAGATGAGCGAACTAAAAGCTATTGTCTTCGGTTTAGGGGAGACAAAGCACCAGGATCAGATAGCTTTCAATTTTTTTTCTATCAGAGATTTTGGGAACTCCTGAAGGAAGAATTGTTGAAAGTTGTGGAAGAGTCAAGGAGGGACAGTTTCATATTGAAAGATTTCAATAATACTTTGGTGGCTCTCATCCCTAAAAAAGAACATCCCTCTAGGTATGATGAATTTAGACCCATTTCTCTTTGTAACTCAGTTTATAAAATAATTACAAAGATTGTTGCGAATAGACATAAGACCCATCTGGAATGAATTATCTCCCTAGAGCAAAGCGGGTTCACTCCCCACAGGAGTATAGTTGATGGCATCATTATTGCGCATGAATTAATCCACACTATAGGTAAAAGGAAAGAAAGGCAAATGATGCTTAAGTTAGATGTTTATAAAGCTTACGATAGGGTAGATAGAGGTTTTTTGATAGAAGTACTGAGGAAATTTGGGTTTGGAGAAGATTGGCTAAAGTGGATTAACAACATGATCTCAGATTTCAGAGCTTCAGTTTTGGTGAACAGGAGCCCACAAGGATTTTTTAGCACTAAAAGAGGGATCAGGTAGGGGGATCCAATTTCACCATTTCTTTTCATCATTCTGGCTGAAGTGTTGGGAAGATCGATCGCTAAAAAGAGAGCCATGGGGGCCTGGAAAGGTATCTCGATTGCCAATGGGATAGAACCCACCACGCACTCATAGTTTGCTTATGACACCTACCTCTTTGGTGAAGCCTCCATGGCTGAGGAAAGAGTGGTTAAGTAGGTACTGGAGGAGTACAGCAGGGCAATGAGGCAATCAATAAATTGGGATAAATCAGATATGTATTTTTTTAACACAGAATTGAGTTCTCAAAGGGTAATTGTTGGCACCTTTGGGGTGAGAATCGGGGTCCTTCCAAGTCGATTCCTTGGAACACCATTATTTGGTGGGGTGGGGAAGGGACCTATTTGGAATAAATTGGTTGAGGACTCTTGTAAGAGGATGAACAGCTAGAAAGGACAGTGGCTCACGCTAGCGGGTAGGATAACAATGCTTTGTGCAGTGATATCAGCAATGTCGATATATTCTATGGCTTGCTTCAAAATCCCTAAAAAGGATATACAAATAATCCAAAGAAGCATGTGTAAGTTCATGTGGAATGGTTCATAGGATGGGAACAAGATTCCATTGATGGCATGGTCAAAAGTGTGCAAGCCAAGAGGCAGTTGTGGTGTGGGTATCAGAGACTGGTTACTCTTGAATATGGCCTTGGGGGTGAAATTGGTGTGGCAGGTCTTCAGAGGAGGAGAGTAGAGGTGGGTACAGATTCTTCAAGAAAAATACTTAGATAGTTTAGAGGATGACCATATTTTGACATTGGCAAACCCTCCAAGAGGATCAAAAATTTGGAATTATATGATGAGTTGTAGGCATCTTATTTCAAACCACTTAAAGTGGAAGATAGGCAATGGAGTAAAGGCTAACTTTGGGATGGTGGGAAAAGAATGGATGATGGGAGTGCCTCTAAAAATCTGATCATAGCCACTCAATGACAATGGGGTTGTATGGTGAGTGACTTCATTCTGTATGAGAACCCAAATCGGGGCCTCCTAGGAAGGTGGAAAGATACCTCTACACTTAATTTGAATGTTGATGACAAAGGTAAGCTGGAGCAGATACTCCTAGAAAGGAATTTGGTTTCTTCAATCAATAGCAATCAATTGATCTGGAGTGGCCCAAAAAGTGGGAATTATACAATCAAATTGGGATACCAAATTCTGGAAGGCACTCACAATGTTGTGAAGTGAGAACAGAATCTTTGTTGGGATAAGGCGTGCTTACCGAAAGTGGGAGCATTCACATGGTTAGAAGGGAATGGTATAATTCTCATAGGAGAACATCTAAAAACTATGGGTTTTCAAGGTCCCTTTAGGTGCCCTCTGTGCAGGGAAGTGGAAGAAAATATAGACCATCTATTACTACACTACGAGTTTGCACAAAAGGCTTGGAACATGATCAAAGTAAAACTTGGTTGGTCCAGCCCAATTACAGAGACTCTAAAAGGATGGCTGGAAGCATGGCCTACAAAGAAAAACAATCAGGTGTTTGAGTCAGTCTGGCAAGTGACACTGGCAATTACTTTGTGGGAGATTTGGAAGGAGAGTAACAGGAGGATTTTTCATGACAAAGAAGAGGAGTGGCCACATTTTAAACAGTGGGTAGAGAGTGTCATTGTAGAAGTGGTGTCAGTTTCTTCCTTAGCAAGTGAAAACAAAAAGGCATTCACAAAGAATGAATCAACCATCCAAAGAAAATTCCCAACTATCAAATATAGGCCTATTAAAGGGCCTTGTAGGGTTAATCCAACTTTGAAAAGAAGAGTAGTGTGGCAAGCACCAGAGGCAGGATGGGTGAAAATCAACTTTGATGGTGCTACTCGGGGGAATCCAGGGATCTTGGGATGTGGATGTGTGGAAAGAGATCACAAAGGCAACATTCTTGCCTTTAAGGCCAAACGTCTTAATGATGGCACAAATAATGTGGTCGAATGTGTAGCAGCTACTGAGGCTCTGGATGTAGGCATCAAATTGGGCATTAGAAAAGTTCATTTAGAAGGTGACTCAGAGATAATAATAAATGGAATATCTAAGGGAAAGATGGATGCTTGGTACCTGGATAAATATATTAAGCAGATTTGTGGGTTGTTACAGAACTTTGAGGACTTCAGAGTTACCCATGTATTCAGAGAAGGAAACAAGGTGGCCGACATCTTGGTAAACAAGGGAGAGAATTCACCTTTGGGATCCCAATTTGAAATTTATGAAGATATGAGAAGTTTCAAACTTGAAGCAAAAGAATAAAAACACCCCAAATATATCACTAAAGAGGAAGTATAAAATTATATCACCCGGCTCTAATTCGGATGGCGCATCCATAATGGTAAATGTTATCGCATGTGATTAAAGGTAATAATTAATAGACATGACTTGCGAAAGGGCTTCCAGATTGTTCTATAGCTGGCTTAAAAATAGAAGAATGTGAATGAATGCACCATAACAGAGGGCGGAAAAGACATGGAGGCCAATTTTGCTTTGGAATCAGACAACCAAACGCAAACCTATGCAGGGAAGATTAAGCCACGACGACTGAAGAATATCTTCATGTTTAAGGATGATGAATTCATGGAGGGTCTGCAACAGCTTTTTGGCATGGAATACCTCAATTCCTACTAGAGGAGTCATTCCAATTTGGATGTGGCATCCCTGTTCTTAGCTTTGGGGCTAATGGTAGGAGAATCGAAGGAGGAGGTTCGCAATGTGGTGGCGGAGTGTGTGGATTCACAATGGCTGTTGGAAGTGGAAGATATCATTGATAGGACGGTTCTGGTCCATGGTTTGGAGATGGGTACAGAGCCATGGTGGCTTATTGGTGGTAGGGAGCACTTGGTACAGCCATTGGTGGTTTTCTCTGCTGCAAACCCGCAAGGTGTCCACTTATCAAGGGCTGAAAAGGGCTGGAAGGATATTATTGCCTTTCTACAAAAGAAGGTATGGAAGGGGGAGAAAAAGAGTTTCATGAAAACAACCTCGTGCAAGAACATCACAGCACCAGGGCATCCAATACATTTTCAATCTGGTAAGAAGGCTCAGAAAAAGGCAAGGGCGAGTGAAGAAGCGAAGGATTTTGGAGCCATACCCAACTTCTCAAAGGAGGAGGCTACCCAGTGGTTTAAGGATTAGTGGGATAGAAAAGTTGAAAGAGGTGACCAGCGGAATGGTGCTTAGGTGTTTTGTATACGGGTGATATAAGTTTGAATCTGGTTATTGTAATGGGCGTTAAGGCCTTTTTTGTGTCAAAAAGTATAAAAATAGATATGTATAGGGGTTTGGGGATAGTGAAACAATGTCTGTAAGTGGTAGCCAACCGCATATATTGGCACAATGATGTAATCCTACTTTTATATCAATATAAATAAAAAATGTTACCTATCAAAAAAAAAACTTGCCCTATTTTTCATACCTCTTTCTGAGTTTTTTTATTAATCCTTTCAAGTTTCTGCATTGAAGTGTAAGGTATTTTACAGTATAGATTAGTGAATTTTCCCAAATTCCTATTCTAGGTTGTAGAGTATAAACCTTTTTCAGAATCTGCATGTTTGTTTATAGAATTATTACCATTAGTGGCACAAACCCTAATAGTGAATTCTAGGTCATCATATGTATTGTGAAGTGAATGTTATTACAGATTTTAGTAATGTATGTCTTGTAGGTGCTGAGTTATAATTCTGAACAAATCTGAATCCATTTGGTGTATCACCTTTTTAGCTAGTTTATTCATTTTTCAGTTATCCTTCTCCCTTTTCCCGAAACCCAAAAATCAGTATTAGGTGATATTCCAAATCAAATAGGAACCGGTCTAGAATTAAGAGATTCATTCTCTCTCCCACAATGAGAACGTTTCCATGTTTCAACAGGATATCTAGATTTCAAATCAAGCTAAAGGCACAATCCTGATTGACAACATTTTTTTGCATGCCCAGTGGGACCTAAATTGCTACACAGTTCTTGCTAGATATTATTTCTTATTGTTGTTGTGGTGTGAACAGCAGTATCTCAACATTTTGGAAGTTATTTTACCAGCACCTGGTGACTCTGTTTTGAAGTTTTTATTGCAGATTCAGTTGCCAAATTATTTTAATGAGAAGAACTCCTACAAGAGAAAATAGTGAAGGGTTCATTTATCAAGAGTTATAGCCCAATAGAAGAGGTAGCAGATCAGCAAGAAGAGATGGAGCATCTCAAGCTATAGTAGAAAGATCCTTTCTTAGGGGGTCTGATTTCTCACTATTTGAAAATCCTATCTTTAAGGATCAAGCTGCAATCTCAGAAGGTCATGAGGTAATTATTGAAGATTTCAGTTTTCTTGAAGATTTAAGTGTTATTGACAATTCTAGATCAGAATTACCCATATTTGAAGAATTAGCAAAGGACTAGTTCACTGTTGTAGAATCCACAAGTGGTACCGATACCCCAGGATTGAAAACATATCAAAGGAAGGTAATTCAATCTAAAAAATCTATTGTACCACCTATAATTTAGCAGCAAGCACCACCAGTACAGATGGCTAGAAACTTTCCATTTGTGGCTTTTAATGCTGGCAACCCATTAAAAATTGTTTTCCACCAGTATATTCCACCAGCAGCACTAAAAGGTTTGTCGTATTTCAATGGTTAAAATCATATTTCAGCAATAGAGCATATTAAATATATTGCTACTATTTGTGGATTACAACAAGTTACTCATGATGATGTAGCATTAAAACTATCAGCGGCATCCCTCAAGGGTAAAGCATTAATCTGGTTTAGAAGTTTTCTAGTTAACTCTATTGCTACATGGGATGAGGTAGGGACTATTTTGATTAGTAAATTTGAAGATAGGACAGATAATTTATCTTTGGTTGAGTTGTTAACTACTATTAAAAGAAGTGTTAATGAGCATTTTTCTGATTTCAATTTTCATTTTCAATGAACTTGGGAGAGAAATCCAATATTTGTTAAACCTTCCAATGACTGCATTTTTGTTTTATGTAAAGGCTTTTAACAGTGATATTGCACTCATGATACAGTCTATGGGAGGGCATACTTTACCTAATGCTTATGATGTTGTTGTTAGAGCTGAAAATAGCTTGATACAAGCTAGAAAGTTACCTCCAAGGCCTCTAATGCCTTATTGTGTGAAAATAAAACTAGTTGTACCAATTGTTATACCACCTATTGTTGTTGTTCCTCTATTTCCATCACTTAATATGTAGATTGTAGCAGAAGAACATGTTGCTTCAGCTCCTATTAGGGAGATAAAAGAGCGGACCCTGGAGCTAAAAGACACAAATGAAAGAATTTTAAAGCCCTTGCAGAATTATGGCAATGAAATAATGAACCTGAAGAGGCAACAAGGTCAATACAATAGGCCTCCACAAGCTTCTTATCAGCAGAATAGACCATCAAATCAAGCTTCTAGTTCAAATCAACCAAGGCAAGCGCAAGGGAAGCAAAGGAATTATGGTCAAAGAGTTGGTCAAGCATATAACTATGCAACTCCTATTACTTCCCAAGAGATGGTAGTGGTCCCTCAAAATAATTATGTACAAGAGATAGAATGGTGTAACACATGCAATAATTCTCATTTCTGGTTGGATTGTCCTCATGCACTCGAGGCTAGAAAGCAGGATGTTCTGAAGGGACATCTGATTAGTAGCCAAATAGAGGTACAGTATGACCAAACACAAACACAAGGTAATATTGATGTGTCTTTGGTGAATTTTAATGATGATGTTGTTTTAGCAGCAAATTTTGACCCAAATCAAGTATGGAGACCTATAGCAGCAGGAACAAGGTCAAAAATGAAGGCTAGAAATGATCAAAAACAAAATAATAAGGTACAACAGTCTGCTATTACAATACAATAGCAAACAAAGAAGCATGTACAAGCTCAAAAAGAAGTAGAGCAACCATTACAAGCAGTAAATGAGCATGCTATTTTAAAACAACACCAAAAGGTTAGTGTTCAGAACTTCAATATTGTTGATCATTTGAAGAAAACAAATGTTCCCTTGTTCATGTGGGATGTTCTGTCTCTTCCAAGCCAAAAGGACATGTTACAAGAGGCATTACAAGCACTTACATTATCTGATGAATTTTTGTCTCAATAAACCCCTAAGGTTTAAGTAGTTGCAAGTACTAGTACATCCCAGCAATCATCCAAGTTGATCAAACCTCCTCCATTTTATGTCACTATCATTATAAGACAGCACCTAGTTCACAATTGCATGATTGATTCTGGTGCTACTATCTCAATTATGCCAAAGAAAATTGTAGACCAACTAGGCCTGATGTATGAGCCACTTGAAAGAGGGGTAGTTCAGTTAGACGGGACAGTAGTGGCTACTATGGGAGTTATAAAGAATCTAGATTTAACACTGCATGCTTGTCCTAGTTTTTTAGCACCTATGGGTGTCTACATTATTAATTTGCCTCCGAAATTCTCTTTATGCTTGTCATGAGAATTCACTGCTAAGATAGGAGGTTATTTATCAACAGACTGGACTCACATGCTTTTCCATACCAAGTACGGTACTAAGGTTACTGTTCCCTCTGAACCCATTGCTAAATTATGTGTTGAACAGTATGTTGCTAGTACTACAAATGAATCAGCAATTATTTTATTTGATCAAGAGGAAATATCTGATGTTTTTGAAGATCAAACACAAATAAGTAAATTTCTTGATGTGTTGTTAGATGATTGGGCAACTGAAAATGTGAGAATTTCATATGAACAAATTGAGGAGCCAAGTTTAGGTAACTATGTTATCCATGAGGTTTCTGATTTCCTACCAATTGATGTAAAAAGTGCAGATTTAAATTCCAAACAGCAATCTAACATTGTTTGGAAGCTATTTTTTGATGGTTCACGCAGCAAAATAGGTGAAGGAGGAGGTTGTATGTTGGTTTCACCAGCAAATGAGAGGTATTACACTTCTTTCAAATTCACTTTTAGTTTTACAAATAATGTTTTTGAATATGAAGCCCTCATAAATGGATTGAAGTGGGTCATTAAGAGAGGTATTAGCTGTTTGCAAGTTTATGGTGATTCAGAACTAATTGTGAATCAAGTGAGGAATGTACATGCAACTAAGAATGATTTATTAAAAATTTATAAGCATGTTGTATGGGATTTAATTGAAGGCTTTGATTCTTTTAATTTGCAATATATTCCTAGTGTAGACGTCCAAAAATATTTATATTATTATTAATATTGATTTCCCTTTTGTTCATCTAACTATTTAATTTAATCAATTAAATAGTTTCATTGCTAGTATTTACCAATAATCTAAATACTATCCTAGTGTATTTTATTTAAATACATTTGTCTCATAAAATCCCTTTTTAAAAAATTTATATTTATTAAAAATCCTCCATATCCCTAATTCTTCTAAGCTATGATTTATTCAAATCTAATCTGGATTATAATCTAAACCCTAGCTAGAAACCTATTAATCCAATCTAGAAGCCTACCCTATTCCTACTCTACACCCATCACCTCACTTCCTAAGCATACTTCCCCACCTAATCACCCTCTGATTCTACTTAAAAGGGTCATTACTAACCCTTTTAATGCTAATGGAATTCTCACACATGTGTGAAAATTCTCTCCAAAATGGCCACCCATTCCTCTTAAATACTCTTACAAATTTGTCCCCCACTTGAATATCTTGAGCCACTCAAACATTTAATGCTATGTTTGACTCAAAAATAGCCATCCCTTCCAAGCCTATGTGTCCCTTATGTGGCTCTTATGTGGATTCCACATAGATGCCACATCATTCAAGCCCTCCTCTTATCTCCCAAAAATCTATAAATAGAGGCATTCTCCTCTTGTATTTTCATCTCTTATTCTTGCATTGTTGTTATGCTATTTTAGTTCTAGGAGTTTATTGCTATTTTCATACTTTCATGTTTAAATCATTTAGAAATTGCATGCTAGGATAATGGATGAATGAATCATAGTTTATATCTCGCATGTTGCATATCATTTCCATAGTTTTAGACAATCGTCTTTGAGAAGGATTTGACACTAGTTCTTCATACTAGCTCTTGAATCTCTTCTTTTTTTTCAATATTGCATTCATGATTTGCATTGCATTGGGGATCTATTTCTTTTGTGTTTGAGAGAGCACATTCACAATCCATCTAAAAGAGCAAATCAAACAAGTAGTATAGGGTGCAATAGCTTGTTTTAGCTCAATCTGATGTTATGATGATGTCTTGTTGGTTTCTTTCTTATTCCATGAATTATATGTGCTAAGCCACTAAATTATCATGTTTCAGCTTGCTCCCAATAGATTGAATATTTCCTCGTACACATTCTGGCACATCCGGTGGGACCCATGTCCCTAAAACCCTTCTAATTTCTTATCTCTTTCTTTAAAATTTTGCCAAATTCACAGATCGACATCTCTGATTTACGGAGAGGCGTCTGTGCAAATGCCAGTTCTTCTTGAACCATCGTTTGATGTCTATGAAAAAACTACGTCTACGCCCTGAATCAGTGTCTCTGATTTAAACTATTTTTGCTTGAGATTTACAAACCTAACTTTTTGCTTGTCAAGTTCTATTGTGTTTCCCACTGCTTTTTAGTGTTTTGACATTCAGTTTTTTAGAAGAAATCAGTTTTACAAGTAGTTATAATGTCAAAATTTAACTAAAAGGGAACACTTTCTTGATAAATCATCAAAGAACACTAGTTTTTAAGGGTTAATCAATCTCAGCATAGGGTTTTTGATCAATTTAAGAGCTAAGAAAGAAATAAAAATAACTTGTTTTGCTGTGTTTTTTGGCCTTATAGGTACAATGGCATCTATGCAAATGTCAGTTCATATTTCGGCGTCTACGCCAAAATGCCAGTTCAGGAAAATCATTGTTTGGCATCTACGCAAAACAGATCAGCGTTTGTGCTAGTATAGCATCTTTTCTGATTCTCTATGTTTCTAGTTTATTTTACTGTCCCTATCATTTTTAAGGATAAAATAGAGAATTAGTGTCTGTGCCCTAAACCAGCGTCTACGCTTTGTCAGATTTTTATCAATCATTTGCTAATAACTTTTCTTAGTGGTTTTTGTGTTTTCAATGCTTTCCAAAGGCTAGCATTATGAAACTACTAACTATTTGTGTTGCAGCACTATTTTTCAAAGACACAAATTCAAAAGACTACTCACGTTTGTCTTGCAGGTTGCCTCAAAAAATCTTAATCGACCAAATGATCATGTTTGTTATCATTTTCTTAGGCACCTAGACTAATTAGAAAGATCTTTTTGTCTAATCAAAAGAAAGTGTTAGGGGATTATGCTCTCTTTCCTTTTTGGGAAGATTAAAAACCTAGATGCATTTGCTTTGTGTTAAGCAATTAAATCTTTGGGGAACGAACTAAATTCATCTTGTGTGTTTGTGGAGAAAACGATACTAGATAGGAGAGTATGCTCTTTTCCCCTTTGTGGGAAAATAAAAAATACAGACTCCTTTTTGTCACCAATCCAATTTTCTTTTCAAGTTAATCCTTTAGATGGGCCTGCTGGTTGAGGGAAAAATCTCTCGGGAGTGACCCACATGAGAACGAGGTATAAGCCACACCACTCCAACTCACGTTAATCAAATTTACTCTTTGGAATTAAAGACTCAGGATTTGATTAGCATTTGAGATTATAATAGGCTCTCATCTAAATTAAGTGCGGCCTCATGGTCTTAATCATGTTTACGTGACCACTTTTTTCAAGATGCTCTATGGGATATACACCCGAATCGTGCTTGCATGGACATAAAGGATACAATCGAAAAAAGACCATTACTAAACACTCTTACCATAGAAGCTACCTGATTCACCTCCGAATGGTGATTTATTATAGTGTAAGGGGAGGGAAGAATATCCCCCCAAGACCCCCATCATATGTGTCCCAAGGTATTATGTTGCGAAAGAGATCTTCGTAGCATGGAAACAATACCTGGAAAAAGGCAAAAACATGGGTGCCCTTCCGGGGGTGACACTGTTGTGTGAGCTGAAGGACTACCAAGAAATGGGTCTATAATATTTCATGTGAAGCCAACTCCTTAGGTAGACTTGTGCTTGAAGTGTTTGAAGAACATTGACAAATCCAAAACATGAACGGAATACCCCAACAAAAAAATTTGTCACTTGCTTGTGTCCTTCAAGGTTGCTTTGTCCCTTGTCGGATTGTTTTCAAGACCCATGCTTGTTATTTTCTTATTTGACTATGTTGAAACTGGTTCTTACCATGGAACAAACCTATTGAACTTTAGAAAGAAATCAAGCTTTTGCTAAATCATCAAAACAACGTCCTTTTTCAGACTACAGTGAGCTTCAAAATTTTCCACAATCTTCAAAATTTGATCTTTTATGAGATATCTCCTAAAAACCTTCAATTGCTTATCCAAAATCAAATCTTTTTCTAAGACATGATCAATTCCAAGAAGCATAAGAAGGTGAAAACTCTGTTACCACCCATGCATAGAGAATAGAAGAATAAAACTCGAGAGGCTACCAAGTACCAACACATTGTTGATTCCATCAAGAAAGAAACTAACACATGGGAAAATTTTGACAAAGTGATATGCAACAACAAGGTTGTTCGCTTCATGGGAAAACATCATCTAAATGTTGCTTTCGTCACATTTGAGCAATATGACTAGCTGGTCTACCACAACAAACACACATTCCTCCTCTTCTTAGGATCACTTAGCTTGCATTTTTAGGACCTCCCTTAGGTTGTCATCTTTAGAAACACATCACACACTCATCCTAGCATAATCTAGCATAATCCAATCCAATCCTAGTCAACCTAGCATCATCCTAATCATCATCCAAAGCATCCTTAATTGCAACCCTCACTTGGTATTGCATCCCCTTTTGAGTTTCTTAGAACCTATATCTTAATCGGGACCCCATCCTTAATTGTCCTTAAACTAAGCATTCTTTAAGATAATCCCCCTTTCCCTTTGCAACCTCGTCACCTTGATCAAAAGGTTGGTTCACATTGATAGAGAATCTCATCCACCAAAGACCACAAGTCTGTCTTAGGTAGACAAGCACATCCACTTGATCTTACACTAGGGAAAGCAACCCTTAATCCTTGCATACATCAAGTCATCCTTAGTCCTTAGGAGCATACTCATCATCCTAGACGCATCGTCTAAAATCCTAGTCCTAGCACCATCATCCTTAGCTTCCTAGGCACATCCTTGAATTAAATATTGCATCTCATATCCTCTTAGGTTATTCATTTCATGCCACATATTACATGAGCCACTAAGAAGAGGAAGGACATGGACCCTAATCTTGTAGCTAGTTCATCTAATCTTTCCATTGACCACACTAACGCCATGGTTACTTATGCGCCTCAGCCCAATGAACAAATTGAGCACATCTGGATAGATACTAATGAGACTCCCACTATGAGTACCATAGAGACATTTATCAATCATCCAGGGCATGTCCACATGATGAATGCCATGAGTGGAAGTAGCAGTAGTCAGGTACTCTTAGACATTCAGCAACAAGGACTTCAACTCCCGCCTTGGATTATACCCACACTTGTCACACAACCTATAGCACTTCTAGGGGAACATTATCATCCCACTAGAAATGAATTTTTTGATCCACTTCAGTGAGCTCTATAGGTGGGAACTCTTATCATACAACTAGTCCAACCTTCAATCCCACCCTCCATCATGCACAGGACACCTTCATCTACTTCAGGAGCCCCACCTCCTGATCCAACATCAACAACACAAATAATACCCCTATTGCTATGCAAGCACCTCCTTAATCCATAGTCACTCTGCTTTCACAAGCATTCCCAACATTTGTAGCATAATTCCCACCACCACCAGTCAGCACCCAGAAAACCAACATTCCACCCATCCCCACTCAGCCCATTCAAAATACAGCAACCAATTCACAACATCAAAGTACCCAAATCTCCATGCCTTTTCCAACTTTTTCTTCTACCGCCTACCCACAGCAATAAACACACTTCACCACAGGCATGCCACCTACCAACCCTTATTTTCGCAAGGGTCCACCTTCCCTGCTCCACTAGAAACACAATCACAACATTTTCCAGCAGTTATGCCTCAAACGCAATTCAACCCAAATCCCCCCATGCCACAAACATCTACCAATCCCTTCACCATAACACAAATTCCTATCCCACCTATCCAGTAGCAGCAACCTATCCAACATCAGTAACCAATCTAGTAGCAACCTATCCAACAAAAGCAACCAATCCAGCAACAACAATCTACCCAGCAACCAGCCCAACAACAACAACAACAACAACAACAAAATGCCAACCCATTCACATCTCAAGCACCACAACAATACACCAACCCCTTCATAGCAGCACAACCAATAATCCAAACTACCCAACAGCCACAACCAAAAATGCAAGGGGGATATCCCTTCTTAGCACAACCGCTACAGTAACTCGCTAATCCTTTCACTAACACGCACACTATCCTCCAACCAATGCAATAGCAACAAACTCATTCTCCCAACTACCTAGCCATGCCATCTTCCATTGCATCACAAACCATTCCACCACCATAGAAATTCAGTGTTCCCTAGTAACACCAATTACCTCTCTACAGCCATTGGGGTCATTCCACCATAGAACATCTATCCTCCACCCTATGCAGGTGCGTAACATGCTCAGCCCACTTATCCAACACCTCAGCAAATACAAGCATACTTCTAGTAGTTACAACAACCCTATCAAGCACCGCCACCTCCTCCACTGCAATATTCCCCTCAGCTGCAGCTTCCACCACAACATCCCATATACGGTGACCAAAAACCATCATTTCAAACACCACAATATCCCCCACAAAATCCCCCATATTTTCCATTTGATCCATATCAGATTCAGGGATCCAATGTAATCAAGGTTAATAATCCTCCCCCACAAATTAATCATGAATGGGAGGAAATGAAGAACACTCTCAAAGAGCTAAAAGCAGGGACCGAGGCTGAAATATTCAAGATTGAAGAGGTGTGTCTTTACCCATTTGATCGATCTATCACTGCAATACCCTTCCCCAGCACTTTGAGACACCCAAATTTGATAAATATCTGGGGAAGGGAGATCATGTGAGCAACGTGAAATAATTCTACATGGCATGCCAAGAAGAGGCCTATAGCGATAATTTCCTCATGAGACTATTTCCCAAAAGCTTGGGAGGGACCACTTTTGAGTGATTCTACAAAATCCCCTATGGCCCAGTCTCTACTTTTGCTTAACTATCTAAGAAGTTTGTGGCCCAATACGCGCACAACATAGAGAATGAACTCTTTGTCCTTGATTTATGTAATTCCAAACAAAAGGGAGGAGAGAACCTGGCTGATTACCTTCAGCACTAGCAAGGGCTTACTTAAAGGTTGTCCTATCAACCCCCTGAGCAGCATCTTAACAAAATCTTCATTAACAACATTCATCCTAAGCTTTCCTATCATATGAGCATGAACTATATACAAACTTTCAAGATATCAGAATCAAAGGAATGGATCTCGAGAGAGGTCTCAAAGAAGATGATGTCATCAAGAATAACAAAGAATCCCAGCCTGACAAACATAATAATGATCGATCACGATATTGGAACAAGAATAAGAATGCAGTAACTAACGGAGCCACTGACACCAAACATGTTCAGTTCATGGTGGCCGATTCAAATGCACCTACCCAAAGTTATCAGCAAGCACCACCAGTATATCCTCAAACTCCTATGTATCAACAGCTCACTCCTGTGTATCCCCAAGCATCATACCAGCAAAACATATGCCCTCAAGGTGCAACTATCTACCCCCCTCTAGGGACATCATAATAACCTAACTACCAATGTCATGTGAACTAGACGAACGCTATATCAGTCCCACGTGGACAACATAGGCCTCACACGCATAATGTGCCACAACACACATTTACTACCTTGGGTGAACCCATAAGTGTCATCTTCTATAAAATGGTCCAAGCTAACCAAGTCGTGTACCCAAAAATGTAGCCATTTAATGACTCAACACCTAAGCCTACCTGGTATAAAGACAATGAGTATTGTGATTACCATCATGTTAAGAGACACACCAGCATCAAATGCATGAAGCTAAAACATTATATCCAGGATCTCATTGACCATAAAGAGATCAAAGTGGACTATCCTTCCCAACCATCGCCAAATGTGGGCTTTAAAATCTATCAAAATGCATTTCCTAAACACACCTCAGGTAAAGGCACAGGCAATCCCACTCAATCCTCTGACCAGGGGAAGGGTAAGAAAGGAGAAAATTCTGACAAAAAAGATTATACAAATGCATATATCAACTATGATAATCTCATCAGCTGCATATCCCAAGTCCAGTCCTCCATCAATGTCATTCATGTCAAGGGTGTCGATAACCAATGCACAGTCACCACTTGTCAAGGCAAAATAATAGTTGCAAGTGCAAGTACCATTCCATCTGCTGGTACCCAATACAACCTGTTGGAACACCTAAGGAATAATCCTACCCAAATTTTCATCCTGGATCTCCTCTGCACCTCACCCACCTATCAAGAGATCCTCAATAAACCCTACAAGAATCATGTGTTCCTAGCAACATCAACCTCACTGAATTCCATAACCTTATGCACCACTTCTCTGCATCTTGTGGGATCTCTTTGAAACTAACAGATGTACCCTTAGAAGAACCTGATCATAATCTTCCTCTCTGTATTGATGTCATGGTTAAATATTTTTCCATCAAGCGAGTCATGATAGATAATGGTTTGGCCCTAAATCTGTGTACTCTAAAATACATCAAATAGTCAGGTTGCACTGAAGCCGATATAACAAATAATAACAATCAAAGCATATGACAATCTAGAATGCACTTATGAAGGCACCATTTCATTTCCCATCAAAGTGGGCCATGCTATCCAAGATACAGTATGTCACATTGTTTATCTTGACCTTCCCTTCAATATCCTCCTTGGATACCCATGGATCCATTATATGCAAGTCGTCCCCTCTACCTACCATCAGTGCATCAAATTCCCATATAAAGGCACTGAAATCACCATCCACACAGACCCCAAGCCCTTTGCATATTGCAATGCATTGGAAACCTCCTTCCCACATTCCAATCACTGCCCCATGATCGACATTGGAACCTCTATCGCTAGTTCATCTCAAACATATTCAAGCCCAAAGACCATCCTTTTCTCCACCTTTTCCATGCTCAAGATCAACAAAAAAGGTTGTCGTGAGTACAGTCTATATGATTCCTTCATAGTTGGAGCACTTCTAGTTGATCCACGCAGTCAAGGCCGCCAACCTAATCCAAGCAAGACAGAACTGAAAACAACCAAGCCGCTACAATTGGGTCCTACCACTTTTATCTCAAATGGTATTTTGAATAGCCAGGAAATGACACTAGACATCAACCAATGGCTCTATAAGGATCCACCACCCAAAGACACAAGTTTCCTCAATTACTTCAAAGGTAAGTACCCTTCAACTCACAAGCTGGTGATAGAAAAATGGAACTACCAGGGAGGTGGCCTCGGTTATGAAGAGCAAGGAATGAAGGATCCTATTGTCCCTACCTGACGAGAAAAGAACCTAGGCCTTGTCATAGATTCTGACACAAATGGGGGCACCAACCAGAACATCTATGCCTCTTATCCTCCCCTGGGAGAAACCGCTAACATCGAAGATGTCCCAGAGGAGAAATTTGTGAGAGCCTATGATGATGTCTTTGACGATGAAACCTTCCTAGGAAATTCTTTCCTACACCAACTTTCCATTATCTTCATTGACCTTCCCCTCCGCCATCTTGAACTCATAGACTGGGACCAACCAAGTGTCATACATGTTGATAAGTTCCAAACTAAGGACATGCTCCTAAGATTTATGGGAGCAGTTTAAAAGAGCAATGACTGGGGGAAAGATTCAACACATGTCTACAAACTAGATCCAAAGGCATACTTTGGGGAAGAGGAGAACTTCAGCCGCAAAAATGAAGTAGAAAACAAAACTAAAAAAGATAAAAATTGATCCCCTAGCAAAAACCCCTCTGGGGCGCTATCTGATCACAAAATAGTAAAAACAAAGGGCGTATCCACTGGCAAAAACCTCTCTTAGGCGCCAGAGGATGAAGATTCTCATCTTTCTCTAATCCATGATTACATTCCTAAACATTCATCAATTCTCATCAAAGAAACAAAACCTGTCAACCTCGGCACAAAAGAGAATCTCGCCATCACATACATAGCAGCATCTCTGACTGAAGAAGAAGAGATCTCGTCACTCTCTTGAAGGAATCCATAAATAAGTTTGCATGGTCTTATTCCCACATGTCAAGATTAGACCCCAAATTCATGGTTCACCATCTAGCCATGGACCCAAACATCAAACCTATCAAAAAAAAGCTCAGAAAGATGCACCCCAAGGTGGCACTACTTGTCAAAGCAGAGCTAGAGTAATACTCCAAGCCAAAATCATCCGCGCCATTGACTACTCTAAATGGATTTCCAATATGGTGTCAGTGTCTAAACCTAAAAAATAAATAAGGGTATGTACAAAATTCTAATATCTCAACAAGGCATATCCCAAGGATGATTTCCCACTGCCAAACATAGACATGATAGTAGATCTCACAGTAGGACATGAGATGTTATCACTCACAGACGGTTTTTCTTGATATAATCAGATCTGTATTGTAGAAGAAGATCAGCACAAGATAGCACTCACAACCCCCTAGGGCACCTTTTGCTATAATATGATGCCATTTGGCTTGAAAATACTAGGGCAACCTATTAGAGGGCCATGACAGTCATTTTTCATGACATGATTCACAAGATCCTTGAAGACTATGTAGATGATATATTGGCAAAATTAGTTAAAAGGGAAGATCACCTATACGTTTTGGAATGCGTCTTTGATAGGATTGGACACTACTACCTAATTCTCAACCCTAAGAAGTGTGTCTTTGGGGTCACATTAGGAAAGCTCCTTGGATTCATCGTATCCAAAAGAGGTATTGAAATAGATCCAAAAAAGGTACAAGCTATCATAGAAATGCCTCCACCAAAAACCCTCTGGCAGCTGTGCAGCCTACAAGGAAAGTTACAATCTGTGTGTCATTTTATCTCTCAGTTAGCAGACAAGTGCCAACCATTTACTCATCTTCTGCAAAAAGATAACACTTTCAAATGGGATCCTTAGTGTTAGAAAAGTTTTGAAAAGATCAAAGAATACTTGTCTAACCCACCCATCTTAATACCACCTGTACCTGGCCAACCACTCATCCTATATATTTCTTCTACTACAACTGCACTGGGGGCAGTCCTTACTCAATTGGACAATGAAGGCAAAGAAAGAGCTATTTATTACATCAGTCAGACTTTGGTAGGTTATGAGCTCAATTATTTCCCTATGGAAAAAGCATGTCTGGCAGTGGTTTTTGCCACTCAAAAACTTCACCACTATATGCTTAGTCATACAACTAAGCTCATTTCAAAAGTGGACCCTCTCAAGTACCTACTCTCCAAGACTACTCTCACAAGTTGAATGGAAAAATGGGTTATGTTGTTAAGCGAGTTTGATATTCAATATGTAGATATAAAATCCATTAAAGGGCATGTCAATGCAGATCAGCTAGCAGAAGCATCATTGGTGGACGCATATCCTTTTATCATATAATTTCCAGATGAGCATTTGTACATGATAGAAGAGAAACCCACTTGGAAACTCTACTTTGATGGATCCTACACAGCCCATGGTGCAGGGGAAAGAATACTTTTTTTCACACCACAATGTGACTATATCCCTATGTTATTCAAATTGGGATTTCCCTGCACAATAAACATTGCAGAATATGAGGTACTATTCGCAGGACTCTGCATGGCTATAGAGTGGAACATCATAGATATACATGTCTTTGGTGATTCCCAACTCATCATCAAACAAGTCCTGGATGAGTATCAAACCAAAGAAAACAAACTGATGCCATATAAGGAGATGGTTGACAAGATGAAGAAGCATTTCCTCCACTTGCAGATAACACAGGTACCATTCTTGCAGAACAAGGCTGCTAATGCAATGGCAACAATTGGCTCCCTCTTAGAGATTCCTTAGGAGTCTACACAATATGAATTCTTAGTTGAGAAACTTCATGCTCCTGCTTATGAGAATGATGAATCAAATCACGTATGTGTCTTGGTTGGTCCCCAGTCCCCATCATACCATGATATCTAGGCTTATCTACAAAATGGTATCATATCACCTCATCTCACCTCAACCCAACACCAAAAATTTATTTGCAGAGCTTCCCGCTACATCCTCATAGCCAAAACCCTTTATCATTGAGGCTATCATAATGTGTTGTCTAGGTGGTTAGACAAAAATGAGGCTGCCCAGGCTTTACAAGAGGTACATGTTTGAATCTGCAGTGCCCACACGAGTGGCATGGTCCTATCCAAGCAATTTTAACAAACAGTATACTATTGGCCTACAATAGAACATGATGCTTGTGAGTTCATCAAGAAGTGCTTACCTTGTCAACTGCCTACAATAGAACAAAATTGCGTCTGCACCCTGAATCAGCGTCTCTAATTAAACTATTTTTTCTTGAGATTTACAAACCTAACTTTTTTCTTGTCAAGTTCTATTGTGTTTCCCATTTCTTTTTAGTGTTTTGACATTCTTTTTTTTAGCAGAAATTAGTTTTACAAGCAGTTGCAATGTTGAAATTTAACTAAAAGGGAACACTTTCTTGATAAATCATCAAAGAACACTAGTTTTTAAGGGTTAATCAATCTCAACATAGGTTTTTTTATCAATTTAAGAGCTAAGAAAGAAAGAACAATAACTTGTTTTGTTGTTTTGCTATGTTTTTTGGCCTAACAGGTATAACAGCGTTTGCGCAAATGTCAGTTCATATTTTAGCGTCTATGCCAAAACGCTAGTTTAGGCAAATTGTCATTTGACATCTATGCAACATAGATTAGCATCTACGCTAGTATAGCATCTTTTCTGATTCTCTATGTTTCTAGTTTATTTTTTTGTCCCTGTCATTTTTAAGGATAAAATAAAGAATTGGCATCTACGCCCTGAACCAGCATCTGCGCTTTGTCAGATTTTTATCAATCATTTTCTAACAACTTTTCTTAGTGCTTTTTGTGTTTTCAACGCTTTCCAAAGGCTAACATTTTGAAACTACTAACTAGTTGCATTGCAACACCGCTTTCCAAAGACAAAAATTCAAGAGACTACTCACGTTTGTCTTGCAGGTTGCCTCAAAAAATCTAAATCAACCAAACGATCATGTTTTTTATCATTTTCTTAGGCACCTAGACTAATTAGAAATATATTTTTGTCTAATCCAAAGCAAGTGTTAGGGGATTATGCTCGCTTACCTTTTTGGGAAGATCAAAAACCCAGATGCATTTGCTTTGTGTTAAGCAATTAAATTTTTGGGGAATGAACTAAGCTTTTCTTGCATGTTTGTAGAGAAAATGATACTAGATAAGAGAGTATGATCTTTTCCCCTTTGTGGGAAAATCAAAAATCCAGACTCCTTTTTGTCGCGAATCCAATTTTAATTTTAAGTTAATCCTTTGGATGGGCCTGCCAGTTGAGGAAAAAATCTCTCGGGAATGACCCATATGTGAATAAGGTGTAAGCCACACCACCCCAACTCACGTTAATCAAATTTACTCTTTGGGTTTAAAGCCTTGAGAGTCGATTGACATTTGAGCTTATACTCAGCTCTTGTCTCACTTAAGTGTGGCCTCACAGTCTCAATCATGTCTACGTGACCACATTTTTCAAGACACTCTATGGGGCTATATGCCTAAATTGTGCTTGCAAACATAGAGGATATAATCGAACAGAGACCCTTACTAAACACTCTAAGCATAGAAGCTACCTGATTCACCTCTGAATGGTGATTTATTATAGTGCAAGGGGAGGGAAGAATCTCCCCCCAAGACCCCCATCATATGTGTCGCAATGTATTTTGATGGGAAAGAGATCTTCGTAGCATGGCAACAATACCTATAAAAAGGCTAAAACACAGGTGCCCTTCCAGGGGTGACACGATTGTGTGCGCTGAAGGAATACCAAGCAATGGGTCTATAATATTTCATGCGAAACCAACTCCTTAGGTAGACTTGTTCTTGAAGTGTTTGAAGAACATTGAAAAATCCAAAACACGAACGGAATAGCCCAACATACAAATTTGTCACTTGCTTGTATCCTTAAAGTTTGCTTTCTCCCTTGTCGGATTGTTTTCAAGACCCATGCCTATTATTTTCTGATTTGACTATGTTGAAACTGGTTCTTGCCATGGAACAAACCTATTGAACATCATAAAGAAATCAAGCTTTTGCTAAATCATCAAAACAATGCCCTTTTTCAGACTACCATGAGCTTCAAAATTTGCCACAATCTTCAAAATCTGATCTTTTATGAGATATGCCCTAAAAACCTTCAATTGCTTATTCAAAATCAAAACTTTTTATAGGACATGACTGATTCCAAGAAGAATAAGAAGATGAAAACTTCATTACCACCCGTGCACAGAGAACAGAAGAATATAACTCAAGAGGCTACCAAGTGCCAACACATTTTTTATTCCATCAAGCAAGAAATTCACACATGAGAAAATTTTGACAAAGTGATATACAACAAGGTTGCTCGCTTCATGGGAAAATATCATCTAAATGTTGCTTTCATCAAATTTGAGCAATATGACTAGCTGGTCTACCACAACAAACACACATTCCTCCTCTTCTTAGGATCACTTAGATTTCATTTTTAGGACCTCCCTTAGGTTGGCATCTTTAGAAACACATCACACACTCATCCTAGCATAATCCATCATAATCCAATCCAATCCTAGTCAACCTAGAATCATCCTAATCATCATCCAAAGCATCCTTAATCGCATCCCTCACTTGGTATTACATCCCCTTTTGAGTTGGTTAGAACCTATATCTTAATCAAAACCCCATCCTTAACTATCCTTAAACCAAGCATTATTTAAGATAATCCCCCTTTGCCTTTGCAACCTCATCACCTTGATCAAAAGGTTTGTTTGCATTGGCAGAGAATCTCATCCGCCGAAGACCACAAGTCTATCTTAGGTAGACAAGCACATCCCTTTGATCTTACTCTAGGGAAATCAACCCTTAATCCTTGCATACATCGAGTCATCCTTGGTCCTTAGGAGCATACTCATCATCCTAGACACATCATCTAAAATCCTAGTCCTAGAACCATCATCCTTAGCTTCCTAGTCACATCCTTGCATTACATCTTGCATCTCATATCCCCTTAGGGTATTCATTTCATGTCACCTATTACATGAGCCACTAAGAAGAGGAAGGACATGGACCCTAATATTGCAGCTAGTTCATCTAATCCTACCATTGACCACACTAACGCCATGGTTACCAATGCCCCTCATCCCAATGGACAAATTGAGCACATTTCAGTAGATACTAATGAGACTCCCACCATGAGTACCATAGAGACATTTATCAATCATCTAGGGCATGTCCACATGGTGAACGCCATGAGCGGATGTAACAGTAGTCAAGTACTCTTAGACATTCAGCAACAAGGACTTCAACTCCTGGCTTGGATTATACCCACACTTGTCACATGACCTATGGCACTTCTAGGGGAACGTTATCATCCCACTAGAAATGAATTTTTTGATCCACTTCAGCGAGATCTACAGGTGGGAACTCTTATTGCACAAGTATTCCAACCTTCCATCCCACCCTCCATCATGCATAGGACACCTTCATCTACCTCTAGAGCCCCGCCTCCTGATCCAACATCAACAGCACAAACAATACCCCTATCACTACGCAAGCACCTCCTCAATCCACAGCCGCTCTGCTTTCACAAGTATTCCCAACATTTGTAGCACAACTCCCACCCCACTAGTTAGCACCCAGTAAATCACCATTCCACTCATCTCCACTCAGCCCTTTCAGAATATAGCAACCAGTTTGCAACATCAAAGCACCCAAATCTCCATACCTATTCTGCCTTTTTCTTCCACCGCCTACCCATAGTAACAAACACACTTCACCACAGGAATTCCACCTACCAACACCTATAACCAACCCTTATTTTCTCAAGGGTCCACCTTCCCCGCTCCACTAGCAACACAATTGCAACATTTACCAACAGTTCTACCTCAAGCACAATTCAACCCAAATCCTCCCATGCCACAAACATCTACAAATCCCTTCACCATAACACAAATTCATATCCCACCTATCTAGCAGCAGCAACCTATCCAATAGCAGCAACCTATCCAACAGTAGAAACCAATCCAGCAGCAACAATCTACCTAGCAACCAGCCCAACAACAGCAACAACAAAATGCCAATCCATTCACACCTCAAGCACCATAGAAACACACCGACCCCTTCACAACAGCACAACCAATCATTCAAACTACCCAACAGCCACAACCACAAATGCAGGGGGCAAATCCCTTCACAGCACAATGGCTACAACAGCTCGCTAATCCTTTCACTAACACACACACTGTCCTTCAACCAATGTAGCAGCAGCAAACTCATTACGCCAACTACCTAGCCATGCCATCTTCTGTTGCATCATAAACCATTCCACCACCACAGTAATTCAGTGTTCCTAGTAACACCAATTACCTCGCTACAGCCACTAGGGGAATTCCACTATAGAACATCTATCCTCTACCCTATGTAGATGCACAACATACTCAGCCCACTTATCCAATGCCTCAGCAAATACAAGCATACTTCTAGCAGTTGCAACAACCCTATCAAGCACTGCCACCTCCTCCACTGCAATATTCCCCTCATCCATAGCTTCCACCACAACAGCCCATATACATTGACCAACAACCGTCATATAAAACACCACAATATCCCTTGCAAAATAACCCATATTCACCATTTGATCCATATCAGATTCAGGGAACCAATGCAATCGGTGTTAATAATCCTCCCCCACAAATCAATCACGAATGGGAGGAAATGAAGAATGCTCTCAAAGAGCTAAAATCAGGGACCAAGGATAAAAAATTCAAGTTTGAAGAGGTGTGTCCTTACCTATTTGATCGATCTATCACTACAATACCCTTCCCCAAGCACTTTGAGATACCCTAATTTGATAAATATCGGGGAAGGGAGATCCTGTGAGCCACGTGAAAGAATTCTACATGGCATTCCAAGAAGTAGACTATAGAGATAATTTCCTTATGAGACTATTTCCCAAAAGCTTAGCAGGGACCACTCTTGAGTGGTTCTGCAAAATTGCCTATGGCACAGTCTCTACTTTCGCTAAACTATCTGAGAAGTTTGTGGCCCAATATGCGCACAACATAGAGAATGAACTCTCCCTCCTCAATTTATGTAATTCATGTATAGTCATAAAATGGAAGCACTTCCATGATGGACTAGTTTAGCCTTATGAGTAAGTGGTTTGGGGTCATGACAAGAACCTTGAATGGGTTCCTAATCTTTGACCTGGCTTTCCCCCTGTTCTGCCCCACTTTCCACTTCTTTCCAACCTAATTTTTGCATTCTGGAATGTAGACCTGAGATCTTGGACCTCAAGGTTAGGGTCGACCTTTTTGGTCTATGTTGACCTCGACCTTGACCTAGGTCAAGGTTGACCTTGACCCTGACCTAATTCAAGGTTGATCTTGACCTTGACCTAGGGTTCAAATCCTAGGGTCCCACAGTTTCCAGATGTCGGTCTTTGCAAAAGTTGTTTCCAGCTTCTAGGTCGGCTATTTCGGGTTTTGAAGCATCGATTCTGAAATTATATTTAATATAGGTCCTCTCCTAAGGGTAAAGGTTTTAATGGGAACTTAATTATCCTATGTCGGCTTCCTTAGAAGATTGTCCCCTAGTTTCATATAAAAGGGAGCTTTCTCCTCTCATTTTCTCTAAGTCTTCTAATCATGATCAAGCATTCTCAAATTATCATCAAGTGCAATTCTAGAAAGAATTCACACAAGCATTCATCCATCCTCAAGCATTCTAGCATCCATTTTCATGAAGGAGATCCATTGGAGGCCATTGAAGGATTCAAGCTACATAGTGCCCTTTTGGTGATCTCTCCATCCACCTTCCTCCCAGCCTCTTCCAAATCAAGAACCCATTCAAGGCTTGATGTTGGAGATCTACAAGAAAGAGATTGAAGACATCCTACATTCTAAATTCTAGATCCATTGGTGCATACATACTTGTGGATCCATGGATTTGAATCCACCACAAGGACCTTTTACAAGCAAGGTGAATTTATGCATTTACTTTGTTTACTTCTACAATTTCAATTACATATATTTAAGGTTAATTCTAAAACTAGGGTTTGACTAAGGCAAACCCCTCCCCCCAAAAAACAAACCTCTTTTTCTTGTAGGTACAGGTTCGGGACTATGGATTTGGACTCAAATCTGGATACCCTTTTCAGCTTTCTTTTGGGCTCTGCGAACAGATTTTCTATCGATGCTGTGCAGGTCAGGGTTGACATTATTGGGTTAGGGGTGACATTTGTGGGTCAAGGTCAAGCTTTTTCAAAAGATGGTGTTGGATCGGAAAAATATTTCTGGGTTTTGTTTGTCTCTGTGTTCCAGTTCTGGATTATATTTCAAATTTTCCAGAAATAGTCTACAGACCTCAAAAAATAGCATTTTCTGGATCTGTAATTCTTTAAAGTTGGTTCTTCTTCTCATCCTTTTCAATTACTATCATTTATCATATCTATATAATCAGTTAACTGAATTTAAGATCTTCTTCTTTACTCTCATTTCCAAATGGTTGATTCATTTGTGCATTAATCCTTCTTGTGGGTTGATCAACTTGGATCTTTCATTTGTGAATTTGGGGATAAAGGTGGAACATCTTATCTTCCTCATAATCACATTTCAATACAAACACAATTTAAATGTAAAGGTTAGAGAAATACATAATCAAACCCTAATAAAACTAAATAAAACAAAAGAAAGATTTTCCTTCCTTTACATCTTGGTGAACCCGCGATAGACAACTCTTTCTTTTTGGTGTCATGTTTATGCTAGATCTTCCATGTTCTTTCAATTACATTCAAAATTAATAAATCAAAATCTTGTGTTAAGTTCATTTGCATTATATTGGTGTATGAGCTTTACCACCTCTACTCCTACTTATAGTATCCCAATTAGAAGAAGTCGTAGACTTATGGGTTATTTCAATCCTGAGTCTTCCTCTCCTTTCCCTAGGATTCCCGATGATAATTTAATAACTCATGATTCCAATCCTTCTATGGAGCATAACTCTTCTCACTCATCTCATGATGAGGATGATGCTATAAGATTTCCTCTTGAACAATTGCAAAACCTTTCAACTGAACTTGATAAAATGGGAAATTGGCTTATCCAAGAAAACCATAATCAAGATTCTATCCAACCTATAGAGGCTCTTAAGAAAGTCCTTTGTGATAATGTCCAAGGTGTTAATATATTACGTAGTATTACTCATCTTGTGAATTTGAACATTAAACCTTTAGCTCAAGAATCTCAAGAGTTAGGATTCACACCTATTGTCACTAGCATAGGGCATTCTTCTATTTCCCTACCTAGTATTCCTACTTACACTCCTCCTTTGATGACAACTTCTCTCCCAAGTGCACCTATTCCTATGAGTGTTCCACCGGTATCTTTACCTACCTTACAACCTTCATATCATAGTGTGCCTTTTACTAATACTAATCCTCTTCCAACCATGGTTCCTAATGTTCCACCGGTTGTGTCTTCTATTCCTGTTGCTTCTTATACTTTTCATAGTGTTCCCAATATTGCTATGCCACATGTTTCTTCTAATGATTCCACAATTATTAGTTTGGCTCAAACTGTGTCATCTTTACAACAACTTGCATCTTTAACTCAATCCAAATTTAGCATTCCTATATGTGACATGGGTAGTCCTTTATCTTTAGACATCACTCGTGCTACTGTCCCTCAGCAAGCCGATATGCCTTGTCTTGAGAATTACAATGGTAAAGGTGATCCTGTTACTCGTGTTAAAACATTTCAAATCCTTTGTAGTGATTATGCACATGACAATAAGATCTTAGCTAAATTTTTTGCTAGAACCTTTCAAGATAAGGCTTTACAATGGTATTGTTCCTTACCTCCTTATTCCATTGATTCTTTTCCTAAACTTGCTAATTCCTTTATTCAACAATTTCAAAATAACATTGGTCCACAAGTGTGCTTATCTGATTTAATGCATTGTAAAAAAAACATTAAGGAAAAATTGACTGACTTTATTGGTAGATTTAAGCATTTACATGCTCAGATTTCTTATCTTGTTCCTAATATTGATATTCAACATATGTTTATTTCAAATTTACAAAAGGATATTAGATATAAGATCCTGCTTACTGAATTTACCTCCTTTCAACAACTGTGTGCAACACTTCACCATTATCAATTACAAGTGAATCAGTTTGAGAGAAACACTCCAATGGATCCTATTCCAGTTGATAAGAGTGACAATTCTCCTAATCCTAATAAGTTTCAGAAGCCTAACAAATATGTCAAGATTAATAAATAGATGAATGTGGTTGCTAATCAAGTTGCGGCTACATCCAATAATGCTACCTCTGCATCCACTGCTTTCCGTATGAATCGTACGTTTACTCCTCTCTCTGAAACTTTGCATTCTATAAAGAGTAGGTTGTTAAGTGCTAATATTATTACCTTGCCTCCTATTTGACCTCTTCTTCCCACCATGATAGCTTCAAAATCCTTTGATTCTAAATTTTTCTACCAATACCATCACCAGAATGGCCATGACACTGAAAAATGTTATTCTCTAAAGCATAAGATTCAAGATTTAATTGATTCTAAAGCTTTAACTGTTGATAATTTTGATGGTAATGGGAATAAATCTATTTATCCTCCTAATAAAAACCTTCAAATCTATACCAATCCTTTACCTACACATGATACGAATACTATAGCTCAACCATCTTCTGTGGATATCATTTACGATTCAAAGATGGATGATCTTAATCATATTGTTAATTATGTGGAGAGTGTTGTGCCATCTCAACTTACTGTTCAAGATCCTGCACCTCCACCTCAACTTCCAATTCCACCTAAACATCAAAAACAAACTAAGGATAAGCGACCTAGGGAACTTTTAATTACCTTTGATGATTTTGAAACAATTAAAGCTCCCGATGGTCCCCTTTATATCTATGCTAGGATTGCTAAGATACCTACTCATGGTTGTCTAGTTGATCCCGCATCTTTAATAAATGTCATTACTGAGGAAAATATTTTTATGAAATGCCTACAATGTTATTATTATGATCCATTTGATGCATGGATCCAAACATGTAATGGTTTTCTTTATCCTGCACTTGGTTCTATTAACTTACCTGTTGAACTTTGTGGTAAAGTTGTAGATACTACCTTCATCATTATCCCTACTTTTGATCAATTTCAAATCAAATTTGGTTTACCTTGTATAACTTCTATGCATGCTATCACTTCTCCTATTCATAAATGTCTTAAGTTCATTCATAATGGAGAAGTCAAGATGATTAATCATAGTTCGTATCAACCTTCTAGGCCTAGAGATTGTGCTACTCTCAATTTCTTTTGGCCTTCATTACCCAACTCGTGTCCTCCTCACCCTAATCATCTCTTTCACTCATACCAAGCTTACAAACATCACAAAATTGTTGAGTTAAGTATGCCTCAGATAAATCCTAACTGTGGTATTTTTCCTACACCTTCCATACCTCCTTTATTAATTACTTCTAATTCTACTACTCAAACTTCTACTATTTCATTGCAACCTATTAAGAATCCTCCTATAGAACCTGTGAAGGAATTTGTGGTCATTCCTCCTAGTTCTCAACATGTGGTAAGCAAAGCTAAATGTAACAAATCTACTAATGAACATTGTAAGAAGCGTAGAGCTAATACTAGAGCCCATGCTTCTACTATTCAAAACTCCTTACCTTCTTTTGATCAACCTATGCCTGATGTTTCGAAAGAAGTCAATATGCATAATGATGTTAAGATGAATGAGTATCATGATCATATTTGCATCTTAGAACCCATTTCAATAAACCTTGATGAGGAGGACACTCTCAATGATCCTATTGATCTTAGTGATAAATATGAGACCATTGATCTTGATATTGATCGACCTCGTATGCTTTCAACTTAGTTAACAATTACACCTAATATCGAGCATTGCGATTCTTAAGAGGATCCTTGTTTGGAACTGGCTATCATTCCTACTGTATTGGATATATTCCCTCTTGCGAGTTTCCCACCTTCCATCAATAACATAAACCAAGATGGGGAGGGTCAAAAATGTGCTTGATTGGCTTATCTTTTATGGTAGTCTTTTTTATGTTTGCATGTTGTAATGTGCTTCTCCTATAATGTATTTGCTAAATGTTTGTTATAATCTTTTATACGACCCTTGTTACTTTGTTGGTGCAAGGTGATAAAGGAATCAAACCTGTCGTACAATTCTTCTATATGTCATTTCATGTAATGTTGTACTTATGCTATTGTTTGTAACTATTTTCCTTGTGTATTCTGCTTGGATCTGTGACATGGTAGCACTGATTCTTTTTGGTCTCCAAGTTGTGGTTTGAAAATATTCTTCTTCATAACTCTTAAGTTTCTTTCCTCCATTGTGATTGTAGTTCTACTTTCTTTGGGGAATGATGTCAATTCATTTGCAATAATATCATACTTATATGTACATGTTATCTTATGATCATACTGGCCCCACAGTAGGTAGATCCCTTCTGTGTTCTTATGTATGTTTATGTTTTATTTCTCTTGAGTTGTCTTTGTTTGGGGGCATCTTGTAGTGAAAACGTAATATGTAGAGTTGTTTATGTTTCCGTTAAAACTATTGCTCCTGTTAAAGTGTTAGCAATGACTTTAACATGGGGGCATACACTCTACTCACTTTTTTCACACACACATGTTCAAAATAGTTTTCAAGACTTAAAAATTTTTCCCTTTATGGATTAAAAGCTAATCCTTAAAGCATGGACATTTTACCTTTTAGGATCTCTTGATCCCTCCAGTTTAAATTTACATGAATCTCTTGATCCCGCTAGTTTTTAATTTACAATGTTTTTGATCCCTTTAAGAATGGATCTCCCTGATGGTTTGACTAGTGAGTAGCCACATTCACTAGGCAGTTCAACTCCATCTCTCTAGTTACGCTTTTTGTGTGGTTCACAATGGGACATAAGTTCTCATTGGGCAAGATAATCACACCCCCCCTCTCTTTCTTTAACTAGGTGATGTCTCTCTTATCATGATCTTAGGGTTGATAAAGACTTAATTCCCTTGGGGGCTTGAGGATTTCTTTGTCCCTTTTGATTCCAATAAGATTGTCTATCCTGTATGTTCTCCTTTACCAAGAGTTTGTGTTGAGCTCATACTCTTGCTAAAGTGGGGGCTAAATGTATAGTCAGAAAATGGAAGCACTTCCATGATGCACTGGTTTAGCCTTCTAAGTAAGTGGTTTGGGGTCATGACAAGCACCTTGAATGGATTCCTGATCTTTGACCTGGCTTTCCCCCTGTTCTGCCCCACTTTCCACTTCTTTCCAACCTGATTTCTACATTTTGGACTGGAGACCTAAAATCTTGGACCTCAAGGTCAGGGTCAACCTTTTTGGTCTATGTCATCCTTGACCCTGACCTAGGTCAAGGTTGACCTTGACCCTGACCTAGGTCAAGGTCAACCTCGACCTTGACCCAGGGTTCAGATCCCGGGGTCCCACAGTTTCCAGATGTCAGTCTTTGCAAAAGTTGTTTCCCGATTCTGGGTCGGCTGTTTTAGGTTTTGAAGCGTCAATTCCTAAATTATATTTAATATAGGTCCTCTCCTAAGGGTAAAGGTTTTAATGGTAATTTAATTATCCTATGTCGGCTTCCTTAGAAGATTATGTCATAGTTTCATATAAAAGGGAGCTTTCTCCTCTCATTTTCTCTAAGTCTTCTAATCGTGATCAAGCATTCTCAAATTATCATCAAGTGCAATTCCAGCAAGATAAGGAGCAAGAATTCAAGCAAGCATTCATCCATCCTCAAGCATTCTAGCATCCATTTTCATGAAGGAGGTCCATTGGAGGCCATTGAAGGATTCAAGCTACATAGTGCCCTTTTGGTGATCTCTCCATCCACCTTCCTCCAAGCCTCTTCCAAATCAAGAACCTATTCAAGACTTGGTGTTGGAGATCTATAAGAAAGAGATTGAAGACATCCTACATTCTAAATTATAGATCCATTGGTGCATACATACTTGTGGATCCATGGATTCGAATCCACCACATAGACTTTTTACAAGCAAGGTGAATTTATGCATTTACTTTGTTTACTTCTACAATTTCAATTACATATATTTAAGGTTAATTCCAAAACCGGGGTTTGACTAAGGAAAACCCCTCCCCCCAAACAAAAAAAACTATTTTTATTATAGGTACAAGTTTGGGACTACGGATTTGGACTCAGATCTGGATACCCTTTTCAGCTTTCTTTCGGGCTCCACGAATATATTTTCGTTCGACGCTGTGCAGGTCAGGGTTGACATTATTGGGTCAAGGGTGACATTTTTGGGTCAAGGTCAACCTTTTTCATAAGATAGTGTCAAATCAAAAAAATATTTATGGGTTTTGTTCATCTCTGTATTCCAGTTCCGGATAATACTTTAGATTTTCCAGAAACAGTCTACAGACCTCAGAAAATAGCATTTTCCAGATCTACAATTCTTTAAGGTTGGTTCTTATTCTCATCCTTTTCAATCACTGTCATTTATCATATCTATATAATCAATTAACTAAATTTAAGATCTTCTTCTTTACTCTCATTTCCAAATGGTTGATTCATTTGTGCATTAATCCTTCTTTTGGGTTGATCAACTTGGATCTTTCATTTGTGCATTTGGGGATAAAGGTGGAACATCTTATATTCCTCATAATCACATTTCAATACAAACACAATTTAAATGTAAAGTTTAGAGAAATACATAATCAAACCCTAATAAAACTAAATAAAACAAAAGAAAGATTTTCCTTCCTTTACAATTCCAAACAAAAGGGATGAGAGAGCCTGGCTGATTACCTTCAGCATTGGCAAGGGCTTACTACAAGGTTGTCCTATCAACCCCCTAAGCAACATATTATCAAAATCTTCATTAAAAAACTTCATCCTAAGCTTTCCTATCATATGTGCATGAACTATATACAAACTTATCAAGATATCAGAATCAAAGGCATGGATCTCCAAAGAGGTCTCATACAAGACAATGTCATCAAGCAATACAAAGAATCCCAGCCTGACAAAAATAATAATGATCGATCATGATACTAGAAAAAGAACAAGAACAAGAACATAGTAACTGATGGAGCCACTGACACCAAACACATTCAGGTCATGGTGGTTGGTCCCAATGCATCTGCCCAAACTTATCAGCAAGCACCGCTAGTATACCCTAAAACTCCTCCCATGTATCAATAGCTCCCTCCCCCGTATCCCCAACAGACATACCAGCAAAACATATGACCTCATGGTTCGACTATCTATCCCCCTCTAGGGACATCATATCAACCCAACTACCAAGGTCCTATGAACCAGAAGAATGTTATATCAGTCCCATGTGGACAACAAAAGCCTCGTGCTCAGAATGTGCCACAATGCATGTTTACCCCCTTGGGTGAACCCATAGATGTCATCTTCTACAAAATGGTCCAAGCTAACCAAGTTGTGTTCCCAAAAACTCAGCCATTTGATTACTCAACACCTAAGCCTACCTAGTATAAAGACAACAAGTATTGTGATTACCATTGTGTTAAGGGACACACCACCATCAAATGCATAAAGCTAAAACATTACATCCAGGATCTAATTGACCGCAAAGAGATCAAAGTGGACTCTCCTGCCCAACTATCACCAAATTCAAGCCTTAAAATCTATCAAAATGCATTTCCTAAACACGCCTCAGGTAAAGGCCCAGGCAATCCCACTCAATCCTCTGACCAGGGGAAGGGTAAGAAAGGAGAAAATATTGACAAAAAAGATTATTCGAATGCATATATCAACTACGATAATCTCATCAGCTGCATATCCCAAGTCCAATCCTCCATCAATGTCATTCATGTCAAGGGTGTTGATAACCAATGCACATTCACCACTCGTCAAGGAAGAATAATAGTTGCAGGTGAAAGTACTATTCCATCTCCTGGTGCCCAATACAACCTGTTGGGACACCTAAGGAATACTCCTGCCCAAATTTCCATCCTGGATCTTCTCTGTACCTCACCCACCTATCAAGAGATCCACAATAAAGCCCTACAAGAATCATGTGTTCCCAGTGACATCAACCTCACTGAATTCCAAAACCTTGTTGGCCATTTGTCTACATCTTGTGGGGTCTCCTTTAAACCAACAATTGTACCCTCAGAAGAACCCGATCATAATATTCCTCTCTATATTTCTTTCATTGTTAAATATTTTTCCATCAAGCGAGTCATGATAGATAATGGTTCGGCCCTAAATCTGTGTACTCTAAAATTCATCAAATAGTTGGGTTGCACTAAAGCTGATATAACAAATGATGTCATAACAATCAAAGCATATGACAATCTAGAACGCACTTCTAAAGGCACCATTTCATTTACCATCAAAGTGGGCCCTGCTATCCAAGATACATTATGTCACATTGTTGATCTTGACCTTCCCTTCAACATCATCCTTGGACTCCCATGGATCCATTCCATGTAAGTCGTCCCATCTACCTACCATTAGTACATCAAATTCCCATATAAAGGCACTAAAATCACCATCCACGTAGATCCCAAGCCCTTCACATACTATAATGTGTTGGAAACCTCCTTCCCACATTCCAATCGCTATCCTAGGATCAACATTGGCACCTATGTCGCTAGTTCACCTTGAACCAATTCAGACCCAGAGACCATCCTTTCCTCCACCTTTTCCATGGTCAAGATCAACAACAAAGGTTGTGGTGAGGACAGTCCATCTGATGCCTTTGTAGTTGGATCACTGCCAGTTCATCCGCACACACAAGGCCGCCAACCTAATCTAAGCAAGATAGAACCAAAAACAACCAAGCCGCTACAATTGGGTCCTACCACTTTCATCTCAAATGGTATTTTTTATAGCCAGGAAATGACATCAAACATCAACCAATGGCTCTATAAGGATCCACCACCCGAAGACACAATTCGCCTAAATTAATTCAAAGGTAAGTACCCTTCAACTCACAAGCTGGTGACAGAAAAAATAAAACTACCAGGGAGGTGTCCTCGGTTATGAAGAGAAAGGAATGAAGGATCCTATTGTCCCTACCTGATGAGAAAATTACCTAGGCCTTGGCATGGATTCTGACATGAATGGGGGCACCAACGAGAACATCTATGCCTCTTATCCTCCCCTGGGAGAAATCACTGACATCAAAGATGTCCTAGAGGAGAAAGTTGTGAGAGCCTATGATGATGTCTTTGATGATGAAACCTTCCTGGGAAATTTTTTCCTACATCAACTTTCCATTCTCTTCATTGACCTTACCCTCCGCCATCCTGAACTCATAGACTAGGACCAACCAAGTGTCGTACACATTGACAAGTTCTAAAGCAAAAATGCACTCCTAAGATTTATGGGAGCAATTAAATAGAGCAATGACTAGGGGAAAGATTCAGCACATGTCTACAAACTGGATCCAAAGGCATACTTTCGGGAAGAGAACTTCAACCACAAAAATGAAGTAGAAAACAAAAATAAAAAAGATAAAAATCGATCCCCTAGCGAAAACCCCTCTGGGGCGCTATCTGATCACAAAATAGTAAAAACAAAGGGCGTATCTGCTAGCAAAAACCTCTCTGAGGTGCTAGAGGATGAAGATTCTCCTCTTCCTCTAATCCATGATTATAGGCTAAACATTCATCAATTCTCATCAAAGAAACAAAACCTGTCAATGTGGGCACAAAAGAGAATCCCACCATCACATACATACCAGCATCTCTGATTGAATAAGAAGAAAGAGATCTCATCACTCTCTTGAAGGAATCCATAAATAATTTTGCATGGTCTTATTCCCACATGTCAAGATTAGAACCCAACTTGGTGGTTTAACATCTAGCAGTGGACCCATACATCAATCCTATCAAACAAAAGCTTAGAAAGATGCACCCCAAAGTGGCACTACTTGTCAAAGCAGAGCTAGAGTAGTTACTCCAAGCCAAAATCATCTACAGCATTGACTACTCTAAATGGATTCCCAATATGGTGTCAGCATCTAAACCTGACAAATCAATCAGGATATGTATAGACTTCCAAGATCTCAACAAGGCATGTCCCAAGGATGATTTCCCAGTGCCAAACATAGACATGATAGTAGACCTCACAGCAGGACATGAGATGTTGTCACTCATGGACGAATTTTTTGGATATAATCAGATTCATATTGCAGAAGAAGATCAGCACAAGATAGCATTCACAACCCCCTAGGGCACCTTCTTCTATAATATGAAGCCATTTGGCTTGAAGAACATTGGGGCAACCTATCAGAGGGAAATGACAATCATTTTTCATGACATGATTCACAAGATCTTTGAAGACTATGTAGATGATATCTTGGCAAAATCAGTTAAAAGGGAAGATCACCTAGACATTTTGGAATACGTCTTTGATAGGATTGGACACTACTACCTAATGCTCAACCCTAAGAAGTGTGTCTTTAGGGTCACATCATGAAAGTTCCTTGGATTCATCGTATCTAGAAGAGGTATTGAAATAGATCCAAGAAAGGTACAAGCTATCATAGAAATGCCTCCACCAAAAACACTCTGGCATCTATGCATCCTACAAGGAAAGTTACAATATGTGTGTCATTTTATCTCTTATTTAGCAGACAAGTGCCAACTGTTTACTCATCTTCTGCAAAAAATGTAAGATCTAAAATGTAGGGAGAGGCCAAAATGTGACATAAGAGTTATTACATTTAAGAATTTGTTTATGGATGTTATAGGTGATGTTAATTAATATGTGTGTGAGGAGGGTAGGATTGTTCTCTTAATCCCAAATTTATTAAAGGGAAGATCCAAATTCATTAACCTTAAAGAAAGGATCAATGCATAAGTGATTCAACCTATTAAGGATATGGATTAAAGAGAGAAACCCTAATTCTAGTTTTATGGAAAAGAGTGTGTGATATATTTAGATAAATTGATAACCTTAATTGAAATGGGTAGGATAAATGTACTAACCTTGAAATATTGCAGATCTAAAGAATGTTGTTTTTTGAATCCTGTGTTGAGTTTCTGGAAAATATGAGACCGGATCTGGAATAGAAATGTAGAGATGAACAAAACCCAGAAATCTTTTTCCGTTCTGACACAGTCCCGATTTGTACCCTCAAGTCATTGTCACCATTGACCCAAAAAATTTTGTTAGAGTAATAATTAGTTTGCTTATTAATTAAATCATGTTGATTTAATTAATTAAGTTATTACTCTTTAGTGCTTAAGCTTTCTCTTAGGTGCATTAATAATTAATTCTTTTATTAATTATTAATATGCAACCTAGCTTTTTTAGGCTTTAGGGTTTTGTTCACCTTTATAGGTTGAACCTTGTAATTCTTTTTTCATTAATTCAGATTATAATTTTGCTCTCACATTTTGAGTAACTTCTGATTTCTGCTTTTTCCTCCTTTTGCTTCTCTCTTGTAACAGGTTATTTACATGCAGGTATTCTTGGCATTCTGTGGATTTGTATTTCTCAAATCCTACATGGTATCAGAGCCACACTGCTACTGCCTGGTCTGGGGTTTGTGAAGCTGTGATTCAAGGGAAAAAACCTCAGCTTTTCTAGGGTTTCTTCTTCATTCTGGAAGAGACACTTTTTTCTGGAGCACTTTGAGCTGAAATGGACACCACCATCGTGCTCAGAAGGCCCGGGAGAGTTAATTTTCATATAAATTTCACCATTTTTTGCCACAGTAGCCTCTGGGAAAATTTTTCTCTCTCCCAAGTCATACGGCTCAAATTTCGAGGTGAAAAACGTTCAAAAAATCAAAAAATCAAAAAATTAGAAAAAAAAAAACAAATTTTGTTTTTTAAAAAGTTTTTTTCAAAAAAAAAAAAAATACCTTTTTCTAAAGTTTCTAAAAAGCTTTTGTAAAGTTTTTTTAAAAAAACACTTTGAAAGAAAAGGTGCGTACCTTTTGGAAAGGTACAATGTGCAGAATGTGCAGGCATGATGTCATCATTTGCAGGTTGACATTTTGGCTTAAAATTGACGTCCACGAAACCGTCACACAGTTTT
>MU223426.1:116523-142006 GCA_018584345.1 Thuja plicata
GGAATGTAATTCCCTTCGGTCTCAAAAATGTCAGAGCCACTTATCAAAGAGCAATGACTACCATTTTCCATGACATGATGCACACCTTTATGGAAGATTATGTGGATGACATTCTAGCTAAGTCACAAAAAAGAAAAGATCATTTATCCATACTTGACAAGATTTTTACAAGGCTAGAACAATTCAAAGTAAGACTCAACCCAAAGAAATGTGCTTTTGGGGTACAATCAGGAAAACTCCTAGGGTACATTGTTTCAGCAAAAGGCATTGAAGTTGATCCTGAAAAAGTACAAGCAATAATGGACATGGAAATTCCAAAGAATATTATTCAAATGAGGTCACTTCAAGGAAGGTTTCAATCCATAAGGAGGTTCATTTCTCAATTGGTAGAAAAATGTCATTCTTTCACCAGATTGCTACATAAAGACACCATCTTCACATGGGAGGAGGACTATGATAAAGCCTTTACATTGTTGAAAACATACTTGATGAATCCACCTATCTTGATGTCACCAATTCAAGGAAAACCTTTTTTACTCTATATTTTAGTAACAGAAAAATCTTTAGGAGTCTTATTGGCACAAGAAGATGATGAAGGAAAAGAAAGAGATATCTACTACTTGAGTAGAACATTGATCAAATATGAATTAAACTATAGATTCATGGAAATGGCTTGCCTAGAAGTGGCATTTGCCTCTCAAAATTTAAGGCATTATATGTTAATGCATAAGGTGAAGCTCATAGCCAAAATTGATCCCTCAAAATACTTACTGAGCAAAACAGCTTTAACTAGAAGGATTGCAAAGTGGGTAATGGTGCTTAGTGAATTTGACATTGAATATGTTGATAGGAAAGAAATCAAAGGTCAAGTTATTGCCGATCAATTGGTTGAATATCCTCAAGAATCTATACATCCTATTCAAGTGGAATTTCCAGATTCTAAAATTGTTAATGTGGAAGCTAAGACATGGACTTTATACTTTGATGGATCTTACACCCAAAATGGTAGTGGAGAAAGCATTCTTTTGATTACACCACAAGGTTACACAATCCCAAAATCTTACAAGTTATTGTTCCCTTGCGCCAATAACATAGTAGAATATGAAGCTTTGGTCATAGGTATCAAGATGGCCTTGGAATGGAATATCACTGAATTACAAGTCTATGGAGACTCTCAATTAGTCATTAATCAAGTTAATGATGAATATAATACCAAGGATGAAAAATTGATTCCTTACGAAAAATTGGTGGATGATTGGAAAAAGTACTTTGCTTTGATTACTTTTGAACAAATTCTAAGAGACAAGAATAGAGCAGCATATGTAATGGCTACTTTGGCATCTTTACTTCAAATGCCCGATCAAAATGAAAAGTATGAGTTCTTGGTGGAAGAATTGGTTAAACCAGCATTTGACCTACCTGATACCCAAATTATTGCCCTTGTAAACAGACATGACTCACCATGGTATGGACCCATCTATGCCTACATAAAAGAGAAAACCTTACCTATAGACCAAACCCGTTCTCAAAAGTGAAATTTCATAAGACAAGTGGCTCGTTATACCATCCTTTTCAACACATTGTATCATAAAGGTCTTGATGGAATTCTCCTTAGATGTCTAGAGGAAGATGAGACAAAGTTAGCTTCAAAAGACATCCACGAGGGGATTTGTGGGTCACATTCGAGTGGTTTAAACCTAGCTAAGAAAATCCTACGCATGGGGTACTTCTAGAAAACCTTAGAAATAGATGCTTGTCAATTTTTCAAATTTTGTGCAAAATGTCAATACCATGGAGACATGATCCATGCACCGGCACAAGAGTTACACCCATTTGTCACACCATGGCCATTCTATCAATGGGGCTTTGATTTGATTGGCATGATTTATCTACCTTCTTCAAATTGACATAAGTATATTCTCATAGCAATAGAGTACTTCACTAAATGGGTTGAGGTTGTCCCTTTAACAACTGCAATGGGGAAGCAAATTTCTATGTTTATCCTAAATCATATCATTTGCAGCTATGGCATTCCTCGCGCCATCATCACGGATAATGGAAAATAGTTTAAGAACAAAGATGTTGATGAACTTTGTGACACATTCCATATTACACATCACTCTTCATCCATTTACTATCCCCAAGGTAATGGACAAGCCAAAGCTACCAACAAGAATATCCTTAAAATCCTTAAAATATCAATTGGCAAGTCAAGAAGAGATTGGCATCTTCAAATCAATCCAGCATTGTGGGCCTATAGGACTAGTATTCGAACCCCGACAGGAGCTACACCTTTTTCATTGGTTTATGGGGCCGAAGCTATTCTACCTTTAGAAGTTGAAATACCATCCCTAAGAGTCTCATTGCATGGATTAATCACGGATAAGGATTATAGAGTTGCCCGACTTCAACAATTGGAAATGTTGGAGGAACATCAAACTCAAGCCTATGATCATTTGAAAGTGTATTAGAATTGAATTTCAAGGAACTATAACAAGCATATTAAACCAAGAACCTTTCAAGTGGGAGATCTAGTTTTGAGAGAAAATCCAAAAAATCAGGTTGATAGAGAAAAGAAAGGAAAGTGGGAAGCAAATTGGCTTGGTCCTTTTGTCATTGTTTCTTATTTTGGAATGGGGACCTACAAATTGGTCGATTGTGACGATGATGAATTGCAAGAACCTATCAATAGCATTCATCTTAAGAGGTTTCACACTTGATTCAGAGGAAAGAGTATAAGTCGAGATTACCAGATGAGTCGGCATCACCTTTGTACATGGAAAAATCAAAAATACAAAAAAAATGAGAAAAGATCAAAATACAAAAAAAAATCAGAAAGTTTAAAAGCCAAAAACATCAAAAAGAGGAAAATCAAAAAAATTGAAAAAAGAGAGAAAAGAGTGCCTTGGTGAAAACCTAGCAATAGGTGCCTTGGTAGCAAAAAAAGAGAAAAAAAAGGCAATAATCCCAAAAGGTGAAAACCTGGAAACAGGTGCCTTTTGTCCCTTAAAGTCTTTCCTAGTTGCATTTGTACATATTGTGTTTCATCATCTCATTTGTCCATATCCTCATTGCATCCGTCATTTGTGCATAACTCTAATAAAGTCTCAGAGCTGCATTTTGTCGCATTCTAGGTTCAATTTCCCTAAGTTTCACATTGATCACATTTATCACTTGGGGGCACGCATCATGGATTTTTGGTACCAAACGGATTCAATAGTGCAACATCTTGGTCACACATCAGAAGCAGATTTTCAGATTTAGAAGAGAGATTTTTGGAACATTTGATAGATATCATTGTTCAACCCTAAATAGTTTGATCGCATAACATGATCCTTGAGTTTCACTGACTTATTTTATCAGGATTAAAAATTGACACACCCTAAATGATCAGACTGTCTGGAATTCTTATTTGAAAATCTTAGTACATTTCAATAACACTTGGACATTTTTGATGAGTTTTTCATTAACCTTTTTTGAGTCATGCTCTTTTTACCTAATCGATGATGTTTCAACTAGATTGGCAATGATGGAGACATGATGTTTTCTTAAGCTTCTGTATGACTGTCTTGAGGAAAAAATTTTAACTTGTGTGAATTAGTCTAACGAAATGGTCATTAAAGAACCATCAAGGACATTCATATAGGAAGGAGGGTTAACCTTTGTTTATTCACACAAAAGGATACCTTGGCTATTTAGATTTTCAATATCTTAATACCAACATCCACTTGCAACATTGAATCTGATCAAACTGGTATTCATACTCCCATAGTTGGTCATTCAACTAGTGAGGGTTGTACTTGGTTTCACAGAAGGGGTTACCAAAAGAGATGAAATTCATATTCATATTCTTATGGTCGTAGTGGCACCAATAAGGATTGTATCAACTCCTAGTTCTGCAACGCTCAATGATGAAAATATATCTCTATTTTCATTTCTTTCACAAACCTCAAGGACAATTAGTTGCATTGCATCTTCATGTTAGATTAATTTCATCTTCATGTTAAATTAATTGCATTTTCAAGTTAGATTAAAATGGCTTGTATTTCTAGTGCTTTTCCAAGATCAAGGGGAATTCATGGTTGACAACACTTCATCAATTTATTAGTTTCAAATCATCAATATGAGATTGTTCTTTTTGCATTCATACACATTAATCATTATTCATTATATATGCATATCAAGATAAAAATAAAAGAAAAGAAACATTAATCATTATTCATTTATCCAAATCATTTAGAATTGCACATCATAATTAAGTTTCATACATCCACAAAATCAAAAATATAGTTGCATTCATTTATCATTGCACTAAGTATTGCAGCCATATCATTGCATTGCATAATCATACATCATGATTAAATCAGAAAATCATATAGAATTAAGTTGCATTAACATCATTTTCATCCATTTATCTATGTCCTACTCTAAGACATTACATCCATAACATAATAGAAATAAATTTAGAAGCATGTAGATATGCATAAAGGAAATCTCATAACAACAACATCAAAAGAGGAATCAAAGATCATCATACATAAATGTCCATCATCAGTGTCTATAACAAAAAATCTATACATCAAAGGTACATCAACAAATGATCCATACATCATAGTCCTGATCAACATATAAGATATCAATACAATATTCAGATATCATAGATCTCAATCTGTGTCATGACCCAACAGGGGCACCTGATCCATCTCCAGCAATACCAGTACCTGAACCCCCTACACCATTGGGATCCATGTCACCTTATCCATCCTATGTAGAAGGTGGTTCCTCACTAGTGCTCGCACTGGTAGGTAACTGTGCTAAAGTAGCCAAAAACTATTGCAAAATACTCATCACCTGATCTAATCGACCAGTAACTACAATCATCCCTACCTGTAAACCTTGAACATCCTGAACTAAGCCATCCACAATGGGAGGAACTGGAGGTGCCTGTGATGCTAGAGGAGCCTATGGTGCCTAGGGTGCTAATGGAACCTGTGGTATCACCGGTGTCATGCTACTCTGTGGATCAACCTATGGAATCTGTCCCTGTAATGGAACCTGTCTAGCCACCTGGACTCGTCTATGTCTCTGCCTAACCCACTCTGCACCAACTCTGACAGGAGCCTGTCTCTGAGGTACCTATGCCTATGCTAATCTCTGTTTAGGCTACCTAAATCCACCACATCGGCCTCTAACATGACCACCCCACATCCGAGGTCCTGCAACTCTTTGTGCTCTAGGAGCCCTAGGTGCCCTCTGAACTCTCTGTCTTTGAGGTCTCCTATTTTCATCACCATCATCAGCATCATCTCCATCATTATCAGAAAGCTCATCAACATCAGGAATAGGCTCCGCTAGATCTATGAATCTAACAAAACAATGTCGCAAGAACCACTCTTGATACTTGACAGACATCCCTGCATCAGCTACCTGAGTCATCATATCCCACATAACATATCCCAGTTGATCAATCTATAAGCAAGCCAACTGATAGTCAACCTATGCTCCCCACATAGATCTCTCAGCCTGTAGTCTAGCATAAAGTTCCATACCCTGAGGCATGTCCTGAACTCGTCCATACTGACAGAGCACTCTCCCAAAGAAAAATCTCTCGATACATAGTGGTGATCAACCAATCATCCACCGAGGAGAAAACATATATGGAAACTCATCATCCTCCTCTCACTACCTCTCGCAGAGAAGATATGGCCTCCATACGACCTGATCAATGTCACCAATAGTTTGATGCCAAAACTAGACCTTTCCCAGACGATGCTGGACAACCATGTCATCATACAAAAATGCATACGGATACCCTCAGGCCCGCACTTGTGCTAAAACTGGTCTAGTGATAGGGATATGCTCCCAAGTCAACAACTGTAACAAAACTGCACCTACTGACAGAGATACACTGCACCTATATACGACCTCATGTAAATCATGATATAACTAGGCTAGTACGCAAGAACCTTAGTCAAATCTCCAAGGATGTGCAATCAAATCCTCTAGTATACGGCCCCATCTGACCACAAATCCACAACCTCTCCTATCCGGTAGTAGTAATCCTCCAATCACTTCTCCTAATAATGCTGGCTAAGTGGGAAATGAAGCAAATTGTGCCCAAGTAATACAATCATCCACAATGGTGTTATCTCCAAACACCAGTCTACATACGCTGCTATCATACACTGAATCATAATATACCCGCTCTCCATGAGTTGAGATCCTCAATAATCTATATACATCCTTGGGCATGATAGTCATCTCGTCGAGGGGTAGATGGAACATATTATGGTCAGAGTGCCATCACTCTGCCATAGCTGTCAAAAGACCTCAATTCAGAAAAAACCAAGGGAGATCAAGAAGGAAATTGAGACCACATGTCTCGATAGTCCGTCACTCAGGAGGCGTGAGCTCATCAACTAAATCAAAAATCCAAGACGCAACACCCCGTATCTGCAACTTTTGGTGATGTTCCTACATTTTGAAACAAAGTGAATCATATTAGTCTTTCTATTGGTGGATCATTCTAAGTCAATCAAACACATTAAATTTATCCTTGCTCTATTTTGAGTGCATCAACTTATTGTTCCTAACCTCTAGATCTTGAGACACATGGAAAATTTGTAATCATTTTAATCAATCTAATTGGCATATCAAACATTCATCAATATGACTTTTCTAATATCCTAAATACTAAGTGACATTATGGATGTACATTTGCTATCTTAGAATTCAATTGAGTTATCTAGATGATCAATCAAAGGACTTCATCTATTTTATCTCAATTTTCAAACTTCATGGTAGGCAGCACTTTAATAAGTGTACATGGCTTTTTAAGCCCCACGATGTTAAAAACCTTACACGTGACACTTTAATCATCGAAGGTGATGCTTTGCTTAACAGGTGGCCTTTCAAATTCCTACATGGATTTTTAATGTTCCTAGGCGGCCTTTAAATTATAAGGTTTCCTAGGCGATTTTTAGCTAATGGGGTTGTATTTTTGACATAATTCCTAGGCGGATGTGGATTGCTCCTACGTGGCTCTTAAACATGTAGAGGTGGCCTTTCCCTACCCTAGGAGGTTCTTTAACTATCCTACATGACATTTCACAAAGTTTCTATCTAGAAAGCATTAAAAACATGTAATAAATGCTATTTATTGAGCAATAAATGCACTAGGAAGGTTCAAACCTCTCACTGGAGGCCCGTACTCAAGAGGTCTCTAATATTGATGTGCTCACTTGAACCGATGCTCTCGAATAGGGACCACCATCACTATCAATCATCACAGGATCAGAGCAAAATCTCAATAGTGAAAAGTGAAAATGAATAGTAAATTTGGGTTTTTCAACCTATTTAAGCTATTTTACCCTAATTTTGTGAGATTTTTGACCCAGTCAAACCAAATCTGCATATTCTGCACACTAGTTCATTTGTTCAACATCTTTTTAGCATCATTTGTTTATCAAAAATGCAATCATCTTTGATCTATTCTATCAGCAGTGTTCATCAATTTTTTCACATCTGAGATCAATATGCTTTCATTTCTGAGGGGGCATCATCATATCATCAAACTGGGATTCTGCAACATATCTTATATCAAATCTTGGGCATTAAAAATTCAAATTTTATCAGTAGGGCATCGCATCAAGTTTCAAATTAGAGTTTTGAATCAGGGTTTCATATCAGGGTTTCACATCAAAGTTTCAAATCAAAGTTTCGCATCAGAGTTTCGTATCAAGTTTCATATCAGGGTTTCATATCAGAGTTTCATATCAGGTTTTGCATCAATCAGCTCATCAATATCAAATCAATAATCAGGACATCAAGTTTTCTTTGAATCAATGCACTTCGCACATCAATTCAAACAGGGGCATTTGTAGACACCTAAATTTGACCAAGTGTATCTTAAACATTCAAAATTGCAAATCTCAGCCAATTGCCTCAAATCTCATCAAAATGCATTAAAAAAGGATCAAAATCAAATCAAATGGACATTCATTAAGCAAAGTGGACAAAAATCGAATTAAATCAAAGCATTAAATAATCATGAAATCAAATAATTAAATTCAAGCCTAAAAGGGATTAATCAAATTATGCAATTGATTTTAATCAATTAATTGTATAGTTTAAAAAAAAAATTCAAATCCAACCCATTCACCCTTACATTAATATAATTCCTAATTTCTTTGAGGAAAACCACTCAATTTTCCCTCCATTTGAAAACACCTCAAAGCTTTTTACTCAACCAAGGCTTGATCATTATCAACTCACTCTACCCCCTACCCTTGGGAAATTGCTATAAATACAAGCCATTTTCTTTGTTTTTGGGATCTAAGAATTTTAAGAGAAAAGCATCCTTATTATAGGCATTTGGAGAGCATTTTAGAGCTTTTGAGAGTATTTCAGCATTTTCATAGCATTTAGAGTATCATTTTTAGAAGCATTTGTTGATTTCATAGCATATCTTGGAGCATTTGAGCTATATTAGAGCATGTTTATCATTTTCTCCTCATTCTAAGATTGTCCTTGAGAGAGATTAAGACTGAGAGCTCTCTTAACAAAGCTTAGATAGAGAACCGTGAGATGTCATGGGTTTAACTTCAATTCTTAGATTAAATAGCATTTTCTTTCCATAGAGTTGTTGTTACTAATCCTAATTTCATGAAGGTGTAATCTCACACACACAACTACATGAGAATGAGATATAATTCCTAAAGAAGCTCTTTCTCTAACATATAGCTTGAAATGCACACAATTAGCAAGTAAATGTGTATTACTATAATGAAAAGGACATCTATATTTAGAGAGAGCATTTTTTCGGTATGGGTTTAAAGATTTCTTTCTTAGAATTCATTAATTGGACATACACTTTCTTAGCCACATCTTGAGGAGTATTAGGGTGATCTAAAGAAGGTGTTGGAAGAAGAACATGAAGAGGAGGACGATAGTTAAGATCATCCACCTTGAATTGACAAGGCGGGAAACCTATACCATGCATAGTTTTTTTAGGGGATGAATGAATCAGGTTTTTAATGTGTTGTTCATTAATACCAAGCCCTAAACCCTTATATCCTTGTTTAGCCACCATAGTATATTTGGTAGTGTACATATCTTGCAAAGCTTCCACGGGAGGAGATTGATTATGGTGTTCATGAGAAAATGTTGTATATGGTGGAATGATAGGTTGAGAAGAGGTTTCTTTGTTTTTCCCTTTAACATCATCATGAATCGGATAAGAAGGAGAAGGTAAATGAAAGAATTCTTGAACATCGACATCATGAACCTTGGCTTGAGCCCCATCATAAGTGTGGGAAGAACTAGGGATAGAAAATGGAGAAATAGAAATAGGAATATTTGGAATTAGATTAGGATTGATAGGATTAGGATTAGGAAGATTAGGAACTAGAGTTGGAATGATAGGATTAGGATTAGGAAGATTAGTAAATGGGGTATCATCTACTCAATTCTTCATAAAATCCAAGAGAGCAATAAGTCCACTACACAAATCCTTAATGAAAGTTTTGAAAGTAGGAATACTAGTATTAGTTAATCTCAAAATAGCATAAGAAAGTGAAACATGAAGATTAACAAACATGATGAAATGGATGGTACTTTCATAAACATCATAAATACTATAAAGAGATGCTAAAAGAAGCATAATGAGAAAAATAGCCATACTCCAAAGCATCTTAGAGATCTTCATAGTGAATGAAATGTAAGAAATGTTTTTATATTTTTATGAGTATGTAGATTTTTTTGTATTTTGAAATGCAAGAGAAAAAACTAATTTAATATGCAAGATCTAGTCTCTAAGAAAAAGAGGCAAAGCATCTAACACCAAAAAGAAAGAGTTGTCTATCGCGGGGTTCACCAAAATGTAGGGAGAGGCCAAAATGTGACATAAGAGATGTTACATTTAAGAATTTGTTTATGGGTAATATAGGTGATGTTAATGAATATGTGTGTGAGGAGGGTAGGATTGTTCTCTTAATCCCAAATTTCTTAAAGGGAAGATCCAAATTGATTAACCCTAAAGAAAGGATCAATGAATAAGTGAATCAACCTATTAAGGATATGGATCAAAGAGAGAAACCCTAATTCTTGTTTTATAGAAAAAAGTGTGTGATAGATTTAGATAGATTGATAACCTTAATTGAAATGGATAGGAGAAATGTACTAACCTTGAAATATTTCAGATCTAAAGAATGCTATTTTTTTAAGCCTGTGTTGAGTTTCTGAAAAATCTGAGACCAGATCTAGAATTGAAATGCAGAGACAAACAAAACCCAAAAATCTTTTTCCATTCTGATATAGTTTTGATTTGTACCCTCAAGTCAATGTCACCATTGACCTAGAATTTCTGATTGCACCCTAGGGCAGAATTGACCTAAAAAGTCTTAGAATGAAATTTTGGTTTTGGATCCTGAAATTTTTTTGAAAAGGGTATCCGAATATTTGTCCCAATCTGCTATTCCAAACCTGTACCTACAAGAAAAATGGATTGTTTGTTGGGGGAGGGGTTTGCTTTAGTCAAACCCCGATTTAGGAATTAACCTTGAAATCAATAATTGAAATAAAGAATGCTAGCAAGTAGTAGAATTATATCTAATAATGAAGCTATGATATTCAAATAGATATGCAATTGTATTTCAAATGTAAATGAGTATGTAAATATGAAATCTTGGACTCAATTAGAAACCATAAACCTCCATGATTGTATACTTGAAATCCACCCTAAAGAGAGAAAGAGTGAATGTTTGAGGATGCATAAAGGATCTTGAATGAAGACCACACTACCATGATGGATAGATATAGGGCTTGAATGATGAATCTTGAATGCTTGAACCAAATCCCTTCAAAGGCATGAAAGCTTGAATCCTTGATCTTCAATGGAGAACTTGAATGCTTAAGAGGAAGACTTGAACACTTTGAAAGCTTGAAAACATGTAGAACAATGGATGCTTGAAATTTTTGCTTGATGATAGTTTTTCTTCACCTAGAGCTTGAGATTATCCTTCTTATTACTTCATTGATGGTTCTTCACTTAGAGAGACTTAGAGAAAATAAGAGGAGAAAGCTTCCTTTTATATGAAACTAGGGCACAATCTTCTAGAGAGGCTAACATAGGAGAATTAAATTCCAATTAAACCCATGCCCCTAGAAGAGGACCTATGTTAAATATAATTTAATAATCATTGCTTCAGAACCCTGAATAGCCAACCCGGAAGTGGGAAATGAATTTTTGATGACCTCCTGCATCCGACAGACTTCCAAATTTGAAAGGAGGACCCAAGTCAAGGTCGAGGTCATCCTTGACCTAGGTCAAGGTCAAGGTCAACCTTGACCTAGGGAGTCAAAACCCCTAGAAAACATGCCATATGGGATGGAAGGTGCCCGGAGAGGCCCTATCCTGGTCCTAAATAGACACAGAAGTAAGAGAGGGTGTAGAAATGAGGGGACAATATGATGGTTGTAAAAAACCCCCCCTAAGGAGGGATAAATCTTCTTATCATGGAAGTTCTTCCATTTTAAGACTATACAAAAAGATAACACTTTCAAATGGGATCCTCAATGTCAGAAAAGTTTTGAAAAGATCAAAGAATACTTGGCTAACCCACCCATCTTGGTACCACCTGTACCCAGCCGACCACTCATCCTGTATATTTCTGCTACTATAAAAACATTGGGGGAACTCCTTGCTTAGTTGGATGATGAATTCAAAGAAAGACATATTTATTACATCAATCAAACTTTGGTAGGTTATGAGCTCAATTATTCCCCTATGGAAAAAGCATGTCTGGCAGTGATTTTTGCCACTTAAAAACTTTGCCACTATATGCTTAGTCATACAACCAAGCTCATTTCAAAATTGGACCCTCTTAAGTACCTACTCTCCAAGACTACTCTCAAAGGTTGAATGGCAAAATAGGTTATGCTATTAAGTGAGTTTGATATTCAATATGTAGAAAGAAAAGTCATTAAAGGGCAGGTCATCACAGATCAGCTAGCAGAAGCACCATTGGTGGACACATATCATTTTATCATGGAATTTATAGATGGGCATTTGTACATAATAAAAGAGAAACCCACTTGGCAACTCTACTATGATGGATCCTACACAGCCCATGGTGCAGGGGTAGGAATACTTTTCGTTACAGCGCAAGGTAACTATATCCCTATGTCATTCAAATTGGGACTTCCCTACATGAACAACATTGAAAAATATGAGGCACTAGTCATAGGACTCTGCATGTCTATAGAGTGGAATATCACAGATATACATGTCTTTGGTGATTCCCAACTCATCATCAAACAAGTCCTAGATGAGTATCAAACCAAAGACAACAAACTGATGCCATATAAGGAGATGGTTGACAAGATCAAAGAGAATTTCCTCCACTTGCAGATAACACAAGTACCATACTTGCAGAACAAGGTTTCTAACGCAATGGCCACAATTGTCTCCCTCTTAGAGATTCCTCACAAGTCTACGCAATATGAATTCTTAGTTGAGTAACTTCATGCTCTCGCTTATGAGAATGATGAATCGAATCGCGTATGTGTCTTGTTTGGTCCCCAGTCCCCATGGTACCACAATTTCTAGCCTTATCTACAAAATAGAATCATATCCCCTCATCTCACCTCAACCCAATGCCAAAACTTTATTCACAGAGCTTCCCGCTACACCCTCATAGCCAACACCCTTTATCGTCAAGACTATCACAATGTGCTCTCTATGTGTTTAGATGAAAATGAGGATGCCCAGGCTTTACAAGTGGTACATGCTAGAATCTATAGTTTTTGAGTGCATGGTCCTAGCCAGGAAACTTTTATGAATAGGATACTATTGGCCTACAATGGAACATGATGCTTGTGAGTTTGTCAAGAAGTGCTTACCTTGTCAACAACATGACAATTTGATCCATGCTCCTGCACAATACCTCTGGCCTATTGTGCCCCTTGGCCTTTCTTTTTTTGGGGTTTTGACCTTGTTGGTAAGATTACCCCCTCTCTTCTGAAGGCCACAAATACATAATAACAGCAACGAAGTACTTTACGAAGTGGGTTGAAGCAATTCCACTCATACTCACTATAGGTGTCCAGATCTCAAAATTCATCCTCTACCACATCGTCTGTCATTTTGGCATTCCCTCCACTATCTTCATGGATCATGGAAAACCATTTTAAAATAAACACGTCAGTGATCTATGTGCTTGCCTCCATATCCATCACCATTTCTCTAGTCCATATTTTCCTTAAGGTAACGGCCAAGCTGAGGCAACTAATAAGATCCTCCTTAAAATCCTCAAGAAATTTTTCAATGATACTAGTCATGAATGGCATCTCCAAATCAACCCCACCCTCTGGGCATATTGCACTTCCTACTATACACCTACAGGAACTACTCCATATTCCCTAGTCTACGGTGCTGAAGCTATCTTACCAATTAAGGTTGAACTGTCATCCCTCTAAATATCACTGAGAGGCCTGATCGATGATGAATATTACCGAGTGGCAAGACTCACACACCTTGATCTACTAGATGAAAAGAACCAGCAAGCCTATGATCACCTAATTTTCTATCACAATAGACTCAAGTGGAACTACAACAAGAAATTCCACCCACGCCAATTTCAGGTAGGCGACTCTGTGCTAAAGGAAAATCAGAAAGTAGGTACTGATCGGGAAACGAAAGGTAAGTTTGAGGTTGCCTAGCAAGGCCCATACATTATCATTGCATGCTTTGGTTCTGGGGCATATCAACTCTCTACTCTTAAGGAGAACCCTTGAATGATCCTATCAATATCATTCATCTCAGGCACTGCTATGCCTGACAGATGGTTATTCATTCCAGTTATCTAAAAAAATCCATAAAAAGTAAAAAATATCTCAAAAAAAGAAGAAAAAGAAGTTGAAAAAATGGTTGTCCTAGAAAAAACCTGGCAAACAAGCACTTGGACAACATCAAAAACATCAAAAAAATCAAAAATCAAAAAGTAGAGTAAAGAGAAAAATTTTGTCCAATGGTGAAAAATTGGCAATCAGGTGCCTTGGACAAGTATGGGTGATGAAAACCTGGCAAAAAGTGTCACACATAATGGACCATTCCATTACCTTTCAAAATATCACTCCCATCCATCTCCATCATCACATCCCCATGAACCTCAATATTTCCCACATTCCGTGGGTGTTCCAACACTATCGCACGCATCAAACAGCAAGATCCAATCAAGTCTTGATAGCAACCTTTGTACATACTCACTTATAATTAATCACTCAATTTTGTCCTTGTATATTCGTGACATGTCCATTATTCTCACCATCACACTAACACTTTGAGCTTCTGTCATGCTAACCTTCCTTGCCTGGTCCTTCATAGTCCACCTATCTAGTTCATCAGTTGAATGTGACACACACCAAAAACATGAGTCCCATTGCATCCACTATATACCTGCATTTTCATATCATCCCTGCATTTTCATTAGGATCATTGCATTTACATACACTGCATCATAAAAACATTCATAAGTATATTAAATTCATCCATTACATTTCATCACATATACTACAATATACATTAAACACAAAAACATACATCTAGGTACATGCATCTAAACATCTCATCCTGTATATACATTATCAGAAAACATCATATCCTACAAGCACCAGTGCCAGTACTCATATAAAGCATATGCATCATAAAGTCATATAGATTAGTGTATAAGAATCACATAGACTCATAGAATCATCAATCGATCATCATCATATATATATATATATATATATATATATATATATATATATATATATATATATATATATCATAAGCACAATGTTTGTCATCAATAAATATATCATGATGCACCTATGTGCTGATATACATATACATATCATCACAAAATACAAAAATCTATGTCACAAAAATCCTCTAATCAGATAATGTTGGCAGCCATGATGATCCTCCTCCTGGTGGTGCACATGGTGGCATCCCAACTGATTCCTGAGACATAGATGTCCGACCTATGCTCTGTGACTCAGACCTCTCTGTAAATACCTATCTCTGGCCCTTAGGAACTAAGTCATGATACAATGCCCGATATTGGGTTGCCTCCATACATGCCCTACCTGTGTCTCTATGAGATGAAAAATCCTCTGCCACCACCTGACCCATCCCACCTGCACTGACCGCCTATCTAGCGATGTCTCGCTCTGTCCTGTATGACTCAGTTTGCCTCTGTGTTGAATCCCTCTTAGAGGTCAATGCTATAATTTTCTCAGTCACCTGATCCATCTGCTCTGTAAGGGTACCTAAATAATCTTTCAGTGTCCCTATCTTCGTCCGTAGCTTAGCATCATCTTGGGTCAAGTCCACCATCGAGAACTCTCCTAAGTCCACTCTGCCTGGTAGGGTGTCAAGTGCACCCTCGGCCCTATCTTCCCATGTTGTCTCTACAGCTAGTAAGCCCTATATCTAGGTCATCTCTTTCTTCAGGCTAGTCTCTGACACTTGTGCCATCCCTAGCAGTTCCCGTAGCCATGCACACTCAGTCTATAGACTATCTCACTCTGCGATGACAGTATCATATGTCTCCTGCGACACATATCCTACCAGTGGCCCTTGTGGACCCTATGGTTCTTGTACCTGTGCCAACACTTGAGGTGCCTAAACCTATCCCTGAATGGGCACCTAAGGTGCTTGATCATGTCCATCTCTCAATGGCCCCTGTGGCCCCTCATCCTGCCCACCCTCCGCCTATACCTTCGTTCATGGTCGGACTCATCTCTGTTGCGGTCTCCTCCTCTGTCCTACTGCTGAGGTCCCTGAGGCATCACCTACTACTATCCCATCATCAACCTCTATATCCCCTATAGAATTGTCATGGGCCACCACCTGTACTAGGTCTTTCTGTCGTAAAGGCACATGTGTGGCCCACCATGTTGCATACTCTACAGTCATCCCTGCATCTACTATGTCAAGCCTCACCACATAGTCAACTCGTGCCATAGTCCTCCATGAAACCCTCACTGTGAGAGCATCAGTGTACCTACCCCAAACACCAACCTCCCTGGTGACATGAGGATGTAAACCATCCTCTGCCACCACCCCCTGTTGCAATTTGAACTGCCTCATGACCCGGGATGGCCTATACCACTCTATCTGGTGGATGGTCCTCCCCAAAAAAAATCAATATGTCTGCACATATGAGAGGTATATAAAATCCTCAAAACCATCCTCTGCTCCTACCTACTAGTCCATCACTCCCCAGAGCTCACATTGCCTATATGGAGTCCTACAGAAAACCTGGATCTCATCTAACAATCATCGCCAATATCTAGTATGGCCCACAAAGGTGTATCTCAGTGGTATCCTATATTTGTATGCATAGGGATCTTCTGGCTTCCGAGCCTCTAGTACTCTCATCAGTCAGAAAACAATAATGTAGCAATGTCACCCCTATGCTCGTGTTGCGTACCCCACGGTATGCAGCCATATGCAAGTCATGATACAAGTGTCCCAAGACAACATATCCCCAGCAATAGGTCATCCCCTCCTCCAACATCCCTACCAAAACCCTTGACCATCCCATCCAAAACCCATCACCGACCAAGTCTACCAGTATCCTCCCACCGATCAAACTAGCCAAAAATAGAGCTATCCTCCTCAGCCTCCTCTCCACCACCAGGTGCCAGGGCATCCATGTCCTATATCTAGGTATCCTACTCAGGGGTCTCCTAAATTCTATCTCCATATAGTGATCTCCATCCTCTAGTCTGTACTGTGGGATTGGTCCTCAGATCGGTATCCATAGGATCCTCCACACGTCCTCCAGCGTGATCGTCGCCTCTCCAGTAGGCAAGTGGAATGTAGTGGTGTCATTGTGCCACCGCTCAATCAGCACAGTCATCATCCCATTGTACACCTATAGCCTAGGCCATTAGGGAACATAGTTTAGTCCCAAAACCGCTAGCAACCCCCAATCCTCATGCGTCAGCTGAGCCTCCAACTCCATCGTCGGTGGCCAATGCTCTCAAGATTCCAATGGTGGGAACTGCTCTTGCAAAATCCAATACCACCATGTCAATAAAATCTTTCTTCCCACTTCTAGCCTAACCCCTCCCAACTAGGGCATTATATCCCTAGGTCTATTCCTAACCCATCCCCAGCCACCGCTGGGTCCTTCCTTTTCCCTCCCCCTTGGCGTCTACCCTTTTTGGCGCAGACGCTGGTTTAGTCGGAGACACTGTTTCTTCAACTGGCATCTCCGCTTGTTTCTTCCCAGACCCCCATCTTTGAAGATTTGGATCTAGGTCCAACGTCTTCAAAGATGCCGGTTTGGAACTGACGTCCTCAAAGATGCGGGTTCGAGGACTAGTGTCTACGAAGATGTCGATCTAGAGATCGACATCTTTGTAGATGTCGGTTCAAGAACTGTTGTTTCTGGTTCGCTAAGCTTCTACCCGCATTTATGACCCCCTAACCCAACCTGAAAGTATTAAAAACTCAAAAAATATTAAATGCTAGGTCTCAATTACGCTACTCACTAGAACTAGCCACTCCATAGGTCTCCCATGAGTCCGCATGTGCTCTCCTAACTGCCCCTTCAGCCTCTCATCTGCCATGCTTTCTCTCCAGAGCTCTTTTCTCGTCCAATCACTATTCACAAATGACCTTCTTTTATCCCTCCACCCCTCTTATAGCCCCCTATTTTCCCCAAAAAAAATTCCACTCCATTTTCTTCTCCTCCCTGTATATTATTGTATTATTCCGCCCATTGTACAATCTAAATGCGCAAAAATCCAAAAAATCCAAAAATTGCAAAAACCCAAAAAAATTTACAAAATCGTAAAAAAAATTTAAAAAATAAAAAAATCTCCAAAATATTGCAATAAACCTTTCCTTCCTTCCACCTCGATCAGTTTTTTGATTTTCAATGATGTTTAGACTCCTGCGACTGTGATCATGTTTTTCACCAAATAAGTTTTGCAACCGACTATCCTTGCTCCTCATTCTGTTCACATCTTTTGCCAGTGAATATCTTTTAATCAAATCCAATCCAATCCTTGCCCGTCAGGATGCATCCTTCCGGCATTGGCTTATCAAATCCTTCAACACATAATTCTTGTTCATGGCAATAAATTTGGACTGAATGACTGCTTGATCATGAGGCCTTCTTTATTGATTTTATCTTTTCGTGTCAATTTAAACCTACTCACCACTACCTTGATCTGTTATATATTGGTGCATTGTGATTGGTGGCTACTGATACATGCATCTTTTGCAGTGTGATTTTTTTGGAGCGTCTAGTCCACGCAAAGGAATCATGTCATCTGTGTTTTCTAACACCTGATGCATACCTCCTTTTGCAATATCAAAATCGAATGTGCTCTTCATATTTTTCACACAAGTGGATCCCCAAGGCTTGTCATTGCATTTTCATTCTTAGTTGAATTTCATAAGGCTTCTATTTATTACCGCCTCTCCCTTCCTCCTTCTTGTTGCGTCCTTTTTTGAGAAAATCCCACAACATTGTCTTTGTTGTGTTCTTTTCTCGAGGGGGCACAACCCTATACCGTCATTGCTTCAGCATGACTCCTAGAAACCCTCTTCCTCTGGGACAACATATTTTCTTGTCTTTGACGTAATGTCACTTGCGACACCACATCAAAGAGGGGAAAAATGTAGACGTCCAAAAATATTATTATTATTATTATTAATTTCCCTTTTGTTCATCTAACTATTTAATTTAATCAATTAAATAGTTTCATTGCTAGTATTTACCAATAATCTGAATACTATCCTAATGTATTTTATTTAAATACATTTTTCTCATAAAATCCCTTTTTAATAAATTTATATTTATTAAAAACCTCCATATCCCTAATTCTTCTAAACTATGATTTATTCAAATCTAATTTGGATTATAATCTAAACCCTAGCTAGAAACCTATTAATCCAATCTAGAAACCTACCCTAAGCATACCCTATTCCTACTCTACACCCATCACCTCACTTCCTAAGCATACTTCCCCACCTAATCACCCTCTGATCCTACTTAAAAGGTTCATTCCTAACCTTTTAATGCTAATGGAATTCTCACACATGTGTGAAAATTCTCTCCAAAATGGCCACCCATTCCTCTTAAATACTCTTACAAATTTGTCCCCCACTTGAATATCTTGAGCCACTCAAACATTTAATGCTATGTTTGACTCCAAAATAGCCATCCCTTCCAATCCATGTGTCCCTTATGTGGATCTTTTGTGGATGCCATATAGGTGCCACCTCATTCAAGTCCTCCTCTTCTCTCCTAAGAATCTATAAATAGAGGCGTTTTCCTCTTGTATTTTCATCTCTCATTCTTGCATTGCTATTATGCTATTTTAGTTTCAGGAGTTTATTGGTAGTTTCATGCTTTCATGTTTAAATCATTTAGAAATTACATGCTAGGATAATGGATGAATGAATCATAGTTTCTATCTTGCATGTTTCATATTATTTCCATAGTTTTAGACAATCATCTTTGAGAAGGATTTGAAACTAGTTCTTCATACTAGCTCTTGAATCTCTTTTTTGTTTCCAATCTTGCATTCATGAGTTGCATTGCATTGGGGATCCATTTCATTTGTGTTTGAGAGAGCACATTCACAATCCATCTAAAAGAGAAAATCAAACAAGTAGTATAGGGTACAATAGCTTGTTTTAGCTCAATCTGATGTTATGATGATGTCTTGTTGGTTTATTGCTTATTCCATGAATTATATGTGGTAACCTGCTAACTTCTCATGTTTGATCTTGCTCCCAACAGATTGAATATTTCCTCATACACACCTAAAAATTAGAACAAACATGCTGATATGCTTGTTGTTGTTGGAGCCCAATATGATATCCCAACTGAGATTAGCAATAGTAAGAGGCTAAATTACGTAAAAGTAATTGTTAGACCTATTGTCCCAAATAATGCTGATTGTTGGCAAGTTTTTGAATCTGACCAACATATTGTTAATTTTTTGAGAGAAGAGGCTAAGTTATCACACCCAAACCAGAAAAAATTGCAGGAGCAATATGAAGACCAGATCATTCAGTTAAGGAAAAATAAGATTCCCAAAGGTCTTATGACCTTAGAATCAATGTTTGGTACTAATGATCAATTTAAGAAGGATAAATCTAGCTTGCAGATCAAAGAAGAAAATTATGAAGAAGTATCAGTTGCAAAGCATAAAGTGCTAAAAGTTGGAAAGGTATGTACACCTGAAGAACATCAAACCTTTGTCAACTTATGCAATGTATTTTATGATATTATTGCTTGGATTTATTCAGATTTGAAAGGATTTGATCCTAGTATTTCCCAGCACACAATTGAATTAGAACTAGGAGCGAAACCAGTTAGGCAAAAATAGAGGCCAATAAATCCAAAACTAGAACCTCTCATGATTAAAGAATTGACTAAACTGATTGAGAGCAATAACATTTTCCCAATCAAACATACTTCATGGTTATCCAATTCTGGTTCCTGTTAGGAAAAATAATGGAGAAATCAGATTGTGTGTTGATTTTTGTAGCTTGAATAGAGCTTCATTAAAGGATAGGCATCCTTTGCCTTCAATGGAACAAATCTTGCAGGTTGTCCCAAGTTCAGAATGGTTTTCATTGCTTGATGCATTCTCTGGTTACAGCCAGATTTTGGTAAAGGAAGAGGACAGATTCAAAAAAACATTTGCAATCAAATTGGGAACTATGGCTTATCAAAAGATGCCATTTGGCTTATCTAATGTAGGTGCAACATTTCAAAAGGCTATGGACAAGGCCTTCATAAATTTGATGTACAGGTGTGTACTTGTTTATTTGGATGATATTACTCTTTTCTCAAAAAATGCATCAGACCACTTTTAGCATTTTAGAATTATCTTTAAGAGATGCAAAGAATATGATATTTCTTTAAATCCCAAGAAAAGTATATTTGTTGTCCATGAAGGTAAATTTCTGGGATTTATTTTTTCAAAGGAGGGTATCACTATTGAACTTGAAAGAGTAAGTGCTATCCTTTCCTTACCACTTCCTCTTCACAAAAAGGGTCTTCAAAGTTTTTTGGGAAGATTCATCCCAAACATTGTTGAATTACTAATGCCATTAACAGCCATGCTCAATAAAAATAGTGTTTTCAAATGGACCAAAGAAGGCAAACTCAGCTTTGAATTGATTAAAGAAGCATTAGCTACTGCCCCTACCTTGTTAAATCATGATTTTTCAAAGGATTTTATTTTTTATGCATATGGAAATGTTGATAGCATTGCTGCCATGTTAGTTCAGAAGAATGACATAGGTTCTGAAAAACCAATAGCTTTTTTAGTCAAGGACTTAAAGACTATGAACTTCATTATTCATTTGTTGAAAAGCATGTACTTGTTTTGATTAGAAGTTTGAAGAAACTCAAGCATATGCTTTCTAACAATAAAATAAGACTGATGGTTTCTCATCCTTCTATTAAAAACTTTTTGTTGAATAAGGATTTCAACACCAAAAGAGTTGGCTAGATCACAAAGAAAATGGCACTTGATATTGAAATCAAAGTTAACAAGCTGGTAAGAGGTAAGGGTTTATGTGAACAGCTTGCTGGAAATGAAGATAACACTCCAAAAGATTATTCTAAAGTGATTTTGGCTTTAGAAGACAATGAACAAGTTGTTGTCCTAGATTTGCATAATGATTGGGTGAATGATATGGTTGTTTTCTTGCAAACAGGTCGTTGTCCTGAAGGTTTGGGAAGATCAAAAAGAAGGTATTTTAGATTACAATCCATTCCATATTGTTTGCTCAATAATATACTATATAGAAGATATTATAATGGCGTACTGCTAAGATGCATTAGTGGAGATCAAACCAAAAATATTCTGGAAGAATTCCATAATGGACCAGCAGGTGGCCATTTTGTTGTTAGAACAACAACATTGAAGATTATGAAGGTTGGCTATTTTTGGCCAAACCTGTACAAAAATGCCTTCATATGGGTGAGAAGGTGTTTGAAATGTGTTGTTTTTGCAAATAAATAGAGGTTAACACCTTTACCTCTTAATCCAATTCAAGTTGAACAACCTTTTGTTAAGTGGGGACTAGATTTTATTGGCCCCATAAATCCATCATCAAGTTCATTTCATAGATATATTCTAACAACAAAATATTATTTTACAAAGTGGACTGAGGCTGTTGCATTGAAAGATGCAAATGAAAATTCAATTTTGAATTTCTATGAAGATCTGATTGCAAGGTTTGGAACACCTGAATCCATTGTTTCTAATAATGCCTTGGCCTTTTTAGCCACAAGAATTACTGATTGGGCAGTTAAGAACAATAATTATCTTATTACCTCATCCAATTATTACCCACGGGTTAATTGATAAGCTGAATCAACAAATAAAAATCTGATTTGCATCATCAAGAGGATTATTGAAGAAAATCAGAGAGCTTGGAGTAGCAAGTTAAAGCAGGCCTTATGGGCTGACAGGATCACCCCAAAGTGCTCAACAGGTAACTCGCCTTATATGTTGGTCTATAGAAGAGAGGTAAGGTTTCCATTTTCAGTAGAGTTGCCAAGTTTAAGCCTGATCAAAGAATTAGATCTTCAGGACCAGACACCCATAGAGGTAAGGCTTGCTGAGTTGATAGAGTTAGAAGAGATTAGAAATAGATCTTTTCAGAAGTTGGAAGAGTATCATGATCAAATGAAGAAGACATTTGATAGAAAATTTGTCTCAAGAGTCTTTGGAGAAGGTGATTTAGTGCTCAAATGGGATGAGATGAAGAGTAGACCTGGTAAGCATTCAAAATTTGATGCCATTTGGGATGGTCCATTTGTGATTACAGGATGCAAGGCCCATAATGCTTTTCAGCTCTCAAATATGGAAGGAGAATAATTGCCAATCTCAGTTAATGGGATCCACCTCGAGCGTTGATTTTGAGGCTAGTAGATGTGAATAAGTGCATTACACATAGTTAATTTTTTTTTAGTTAGTGGTAGTTAGTACTTCTATTCTCACAGTGGTCAAATCAAGAAGATACACACCATGCATAATCAAGAAACCATAGGGGTTCTCAGTTATAAATGATGAATACCTCAATGATGTCATCACGGTGAGAAGAGAAGTTGGTTTTCAGATAGTCTGCTTTGCAGTTTTTAAGGTTAGAATGAACAAAAACAACAAGATCAATCACATGATATATGCATGGTCACCATACCCATCACATAAGACATGGATAAATTTTGTTGTCTCATGTCATAAGCATCATACCCAAACATATATTATGCAAGCAAGGTTGTTGTTCAGGCTCATTCTGCCTTTGAGTTTAGTTATTTTGTTTCTAAACAATAGCATCATCATATAAATTATGCTCTTCATGTGATACGTGGATAAGTTCTGTTGTATCACATCATAAACATAAGTTTATACAGCAATGATGAAGTACAGATTGTTGTTCAATAATAGTTTGCTTTCTCTAAGTGTTGGTCAACACAAGTTTCAGTTTAGATTCAATTTTTAGTTTGAGAAGGTTTAGTTGTTCCTAAAACTTGAAGACTTTGGTCCAATGGATAAGCAAAATGCATGGTCTAATTTTGTTCAGCAGGCAAACACCCCTAAGAGGTCGACAGAAAATGTTACCGATTTAGTTTGTTGTCATGCCCAAAAATTCGCACCCAAAAATGCAACAACTTTTTTTTGAAAAAGTGAAATTAAAGTCAAAAGGGTCTAAGGAGAATCATGACTATGTGTCAACCTCCCTTAACCCTAGACGTCTTCTAAAGTTTCAGTTACACAAGGTGGCGTTTAACATAAGTTGACTAGGATCAATTTTTAGGATGATGCTCAAAGATTAAACAAGGTGAGGGTATAAGGATTCGCATGCTATCCATTAAATTTATTAATAGATTTTGATGATGTGGAGAAGAGAGAGAGAGACTCCCTATTCTCCATCTCCAAGGTCATTCGGAAAACCTGGTATAATAATAGCTTAATGATTACTATGTTAAATTAACCCTCTAGGGTAAGGCACTTTCATAATATTATTTTTATAATAGTCAATATACTGGCCACATATATTGACCACATAAAAATAACATTAAGAGTCCCTAAGATTTATTTAAAAACTTTTATTAGATTTCCTCTTAAATAATTCAATATTAGTTTATTTAATTATCGTATTACAATTGACAGATCGGATATAATTTTCGAAGATAACCTTCTAACTTATATCTTTTAAGATTAGGTAAATGGTTAAAAGATTTAAAATCATCGTTTACTGTCGAAAAACTTAAATTCGTTCAAGGTCCATAAGAATTTAAATTACTAAATCTTTCTAGAAGTTAATAATATAATTTTCACAATCCACCCTTTAAATTTGCTATAAGTTAATCTATCATTATTAAAGAGAAACTAAATTAATCTCTTACATATCCCTTTACTAAAACATCTTTACAATATTTAATTCTTTCTTTTCTTTCAACCATAGAACAATATTCAAATTTTAATTCTTAGTTACCTGTAATGCACTATTAAGGAAATGTATACTTTCCCTAAAAAAGAAACTACTAAAGAACTAATTTCATATAATAATGTAAAGGAAGTGTTTTCCCACTAAAAGACTTTTATCCCCTTTCCATTTTGAAATCCTAACCCTAATTTTGAATTTAGGGTTAGGGTCCCAAAATGAGATAGCTAACTTCCATTCTTTTTTGTTTCTATGCCATTTCTTTCTCTCCTCTCATCTAACCCTAGCTCTATTACCCCCTTATCCTTTTTTTTTTTATATTTTGTGTTGCAGGTATGGTTAAAGAGCAAAGGAAGCAAAGACTACTACATATACATATATTCATATATATGTATATACTCATTTCATTATATACATATATACAAATATATATTTATTTATTTATATATTAAAAGCCCATTTTCGCAGGGTCTACGATTTATTTTTCTTAGGAAATAATGGACGGCAGAGTGTGTTTTTATATGACAGTGGCGCATTGTTTTAAGTCGGCGGTGTGTTTTAACTACCCGCGGCACCACCACCGCAGTGGAGGAGGCCACCGCTTCGCCGGGCGGCCGACCCACCATGGTCGACACAGTCAGCGGTGGTTACTGCTGTTGTGCCGCCCGTGGGAGCCTCGACCTCCGCGGTGGGTGGGGGGCTCAGCCTCCCCATGCGGTCCCATATGGGTTCCATAGGGGTTTGGGGTGGCTTCGGCCGCCCCTCCCTTTTCTTTCTTTTTTTATTTTTATTTTTTAAAATTTTTTGTTTAAAGAAAACAAAAAAAGGTAAAACTGCGTTTTAATATTTATATACTTTTTTTTCATTTTTAAAAAATGCGAAACCCTCATTCTTCTTTGGTTGTTTCTTCTTTTATTTTATATATATATATATATATATATATACACACATATATATATATATATACATATATATATATACATATATATATATATACAT
>MU223426.1:170430-186792 GCA_018584345.1 Thuja plicata
ATCTCCTTACCATGTGAAGTAGGTATCCTCTTCCTCTTCCTTATCCTGCCTAGTGGGTAGCCATGATAAGGAGGGGGGCATATATAGGGTCTCCCTTGTACTATAGTTTATATTTATTTACATTTTGCAGCATGCTAAATCCTCGGAAGGTAACGCACATAAGTTGCTAAATCCTGAAGAGACACGCATTTTTACTTTTATGTTTGCTAAATCCTTGGAAGGTAATGCACACAAGTTGCTAAATCCTGAAGAGACACGCCTTTTTACTTTTTTTCTAAATCCTTGGAAGGTAACACACATAAGTTGCTAAATCCTGAAGAGATATGCATCCTTTTATGATATGCTAAATCCTTGAAAGGTAACGCACATAAGTTTCTAAATCCTGAATGGACACGCATTTTATACTCCATAGTGACACAAGAATGTGGATCTATGGGTATTTTCAAAAAGCTATCCGAAGACGCACTTACAATTACAAGCACAGTTTATGGGTGAACCTGTTGGGGGCTCTCCCTCCTTGGTGATTCATAGTAAGGTGGGCATCTTACTAGGCAAGGTAATCACTTTCTATTTTCTCTCTTTTGCTTTCATGCTAGTAGGATTAGATCGTGAAGCTATTTTATCAATAGTGTTGTTCTTATCTTACTTATGTCGTCATCTATGTTTTCTATGATTGAATATTCTTTACTTTTCATATCTTTATGTATGTATGATGTGCTAGAATCCTTAGTTTGGGGGCTTGTGTTCCTGGCTTAGTGACATTCTATCTCGATTGCAATCCACCAAGATCTCTTTCTTCTAACTTTACCGTGAGCACGTTTGATTTCCATACTCCCGCTAAAGTGGGGGCTTAATGTATCATCTTAAAATGGAAGAAATTCCATGTTAAGAGAGTTTATCCCTCCTTAGGGGATGTATTTGACCTCCATTACATCATCCCCTCATTTCTGCATCATCTCCCCCTGATCTTCTCCTCCTTATACCACTTTCGGGACTGATTTCTGCATTCTGGGTTGCATGACTCTATTTCTGGGATGCAGGGATAGGGTCAACCTTTTGGGACTAGGTTGACCTCAACTCTACCCTAGGATAGGGTCAACCTTGACCCTGTCCTAGGGTCCCAAACCCAGAGTCCCACAGTTTCCCAGATGTCGATCTTTGCAAAAAGTTCTCTCCCACTCCCGGGTCAGCTGTTTCGGGTTCTAAATCGGTTGATTCCTAAATTATATTTAATATAGGTCCTCTCCTAGGGGTAAAGGCTTAAATGATGATTTAATTATCCTATGTAGGTCTCCTTAGAAGATTGTTCCCTAATTCCATATAAAAGGGAGCCTTCTCCTCTCATTTTCTCTAAGCATGAAGAACCATCATTAAGCATTATCAACTATCAACTAAGTGATAAGAGGTGATCAAGATTTTGTTCAAGCATCCATTATTCTCAAGGTGTTCAAGTATTCCTCTCAAGAATTCAAGTTCTCCATTGAAGATCAAGGATTCAAGCTTTCAAGCCTTTGAAGAGATTTGGTTCAAGCATTCAAGATTCATCATTCAAACCCTAGATCTAGCCATCATGATGGTGTGATCTTCCTTCAAGATCCTTTGTGCATCCTCAAATCTCTTTCAAGGTGGATTCCAAGCATACAATCATGGAGGTTTATGGTTTCTAAAGTCCATGCTTTCATATTTACATACTTGCTACATTTGAATTACAATTGCATATCTATTCCATATCATAGCTTCACTATTAGATTCAATTCTACTATGTGTTAGCTTTCCATACTTTATTGATTTCAAGGTTAATTCCTAAATTGGGGTTTGACCAAGGCAAACCCCTTTCCCCCAACAAAAAAATATTTTTCTTACAGGTACAGGTTCAGGACTGTAAATTTGAGGCCAGATCTGGATACCCTTTTCGGCTTTCTTTCAGACTATGCGAACAGGGACACTTTCGGAGTTGAGCAGATCGAGTTGGCAAAAGTGGTATAGGGTCGACCTTTTTCATAAGACAACATTGGAACAAAAAAATATTTATGGGTTTTGTCCATCTCTCTGTTCCGGTTTAGTATCAACTATCAGCATCTCCAAAAATAGTCTACAGATCTCAGAAAATAGCAATCTTTGATCTGCCACTTTGGAAGGTTGGTACTTTCTCCTATTCTTTTCAATTACTGTCATTAATCATATTAATCAATCAATTTACAGAATTTAAGATCCCCTTTCTTGGTCTCTTTCCAAATATTGGATTCATTTGTGTATTAACCCTTTAAGGTTGATCAAAATTGGATATCCTATTTGTGTATTTGAGGGTGAAAGAAAGGAGCATCTTATCTTCCCTTAATCACAATCACAATTACAATGTACAATCAACATAAATAACAATTAATAATTCAAACCCTCTTAAACCAAAATTCTCTCCTTTACATTTTGGTAACATAACAACACATCATCAACAACATTCCAACACCTAAAATTTTTATGTTACAGATAGTTCAAAAATTAAAAGAAAGATGCATTGTATTAAATATCAAAGCTCTGTTCACAGTATTATGCATGGGTGTCACGAGCCCATGCTCGAACCCCATATGTATATTCTTGATTGGAGTCACAAAGGCAGATTGAAAGAATGGTCTCTACATATTTTAATGGCTTTTAAACATGGTGGCATAATCATTTTAAAGCATGGTTTTATCATTCAACAGAACCAAGAAGTAGGACAACATATGACGAAATACAAACATCATGCAAATACAGTGTTGACACCATGCAAAAGGAGTGGTACGGTTTCAAGAAAATAAGACAAACATAAACAGCTATATTGATGTAGTGGAGGCCGAGTCCAAGAAGAATCCTGAGTTCATCTCAATAACTATAGACAGACAGCATGTATTCATTATTAAATATAGATCTCAACATTCACGGGAGCATTTCCAGATCAACAAAATAAGCCATGTGGGTATTCAGTAAAAGATGCTTTATATTATAATAGACAATTTTTTTTATCATTTTTCTAGCAGAGAAACATGGAGACATTATTACCAACATGCAATGATGGAGACGATAGAAGATAATAATAAAACCCAGAATTGTGTGCCACATAAAATGGATACCCAAATCAACTGAACCCCAAAATCATTTAACATCAAGCATGGTGGATGAAGTAAACAACAACTGGAGTAAATTTAAGTATTACAAAGGCTATGCAATGCAATAATATATGCAAACAATGTGTTTAACAAATGAAGGCAGAATCTAAATGAAGAGATAGAATGAGTAAATGAAAGAAGTAACTTATCTTCAAGTTACAAGTTCAAACTGCAGTGGACGTTGAGTTCATGTGGAGAGCCTGAGTTCAATAGAGGTGTGCATGGACAATGTCATGTTTCATGGTATGAATACTCCAATTTGCAAGTCAAGCCGTGGAGAAGGAGCCTGAGTTCAAACAAAATGCATGGACAGTGCCATATTCATGGCATTAAACTCAAAAATCAAGTTCAAATTGAAAGATTAGCTGATTTTAACTAAAATAAGTCCAAAAGCAGTGCCATATCTTATGGCATGAAACTCCCACTTTATGTAGAGAGGTCGATTTCAACCAAAGAATCCAAAAACAACATCATATTTTATGGCATGGAGCAGTGGAGGCCGCGAGGGTGGAGAGAGCTCGAGTTCTTCTCACTCAAAATGTCATAACAATAAAGAGGCTGAGTTCAACTAAAGGTGACATCAAACTCCAGATCAAAACATATGCCAAATATCGAGCTACCCAAGAAGATGCATGATAAAATTCCATGTATGATGGCATGCAGTGACCCAAAAGTAAAAATGACTCCAGTCTCAATGAAGAGCCCGAGCCCTTTACAAAACAATCACTTCTAGTTGTAGTTCGAGCTACATGATCAACACAAATGTATTAGCTCACGTTCACAGCCAAGAGATGAAGATAAAACTCTAAATATACTGCAGATACCAATTTGGGTTCATAAATGGTAAAGTCCAGATTACCACAGAAGCACAGAGGAAGCCAAAGAAATAGTGAAAAAACCACAAGCATGGCGGCGCCAAAGGCTGAAATCCCTAAATAGAATACAAAATGGAATGCGAAAATGAAATATGCCAAGTTTCTTTAAAAACTTTGAAGTCCACTGACAAAAATAGTTAATGCCTTGCAGACTACGGTGCACGACAGATCTCTCCAAGTGCCACCACGACTCAGCTAGTACCACTGGTGGATATTTTTTCTATCAAACATCGGTCATGTTGACCTTAGGTGTAGAGTGGTTATTTTTTGCATAGTTTGGGTATATACCGCGGGTTAGGGATTTATCATCTATGTTATGTAGTTGGGGTTTTAGGCTATGGGACTCGATTTTATGAGTTTTGTTAGGGTTTTTGTTATAATATGTACATATTGGTAATGTTTTGAAAAAGATGTATACTTTTCAAATGCCAAACATTAGAAAGCATGAGTTTTGGGGGCTAGATTGTGGGCATCAGTTACGCCTTAGATTTAGGGATTTGGCTATCTTGGAGGGCTTTTTGGAGGCTATATTTTGGGCATCATTTAGGCCTTAAATTTAGAGTTATCTATCTATTGAGGAGGACTTTTTGGATGGAATTTCATTTTCAAAATTGACCTTAAGGGCTATATATTCGAGCTTCTTATTTAGTTTTAGGGGTTTACAATTTAAGGAATAAGAGGTATTAGTGAGCATATTATTCCTTTGCTTCTTTTTCACATATTTTGTAACCATCGGTTCATGTTCAAGATAGATTATGATCAAGTGAGTGCATACATTCCTTGACATTTTTGTACTTCTCATGTAACTATTTTATAGATTTTTGAGGAGAATAAAGCTTACCCTATTTTTCATACATCTTTCTGAGTTTTGCTATCAATGCTTTCAAGTTTCTGCATTGAAGTGTAAGGTATTTTACAGTATAGATTAGTGAATTGTTCCAAATTCCTATTCTAGGTTATGGAGTATAAACCTTTTGTAGAATTTGCATGTTTGTTGACAAAATTATTACCATTAGTGGCACAAAACCTAATAGTGAATTCTAGGTCATCCTATGTATTGTGAAGTGAATGTTATTGCAGATTTTAGTAATGTATGTCCTATAGGTGCTGAGTTATAATTCTAAACAAATCTGAATCCATTTGGTGTATCACCTTTTTATCTAGTTTATTCATTTTTTAGTTATCCTTCTCCCTTTTCCCAAAACCCAAAAATTAGTATTAGGTGATATTCCAAATCAAATAGGAACCGGCCTAGAATCTAGAGATTCATTCTCTCTCCCACAACAAGAAAGTTTCCATGTTTCAATAGGATAGATAGATTTCAAATCAAGCTAAAGGTGCAATCTTGATTGACAACAATAACCTTTTCTAGATGACCACAATGGTATTATGCCTTCTTGGAATATGTTGTTAAATCATCTTTATAAATTACCATAAATAATTAATAAACTCTTTAAATGCAACTTCTATAGCTCTCTGGAATGTTGCCCCTATGTTCATGAGACCAAATGACATCCTAACATGCACATATGTCCCCTGAGGAGTAGTAAATGTAGTCTTAAACTTCTATAATTCTTTCACTATTACCTGGTTGTAACTTGAAAAACCATCCATCATTGACAACAAATCACAACCAGTAACTTTGTGCAACATTGCCTCCTATTGGAATAATGGAAGGGTGTGTAGTGAGAGGGAAGGGGTGAATTAGTACCCTTAAAAACTTTTATCTATTAATCTTTAGTACTCATTACTTGCATAACTGACCATTGTAGCTTTTATACTTCATGCATGCAATATCATAGCATAAATGTAAATGCATGTAAACATTCATGAAACTCATTTACACATGACACAAGTATTTGATAGCACTGAAACCCTTGTTAGAAGGTAAAAACTATGGTGGGGATGAAATCCAAAAAGCTTCACTATCTATAGAATGGAAGGTGCCTATTAGGGATACAAGTTGTGATCACTTCTGTTGATCTTACTCTGTTAGGAGTAACATGTTAGACTTGTTAAGTCTACTCAATTAGGAGATTTTAGCAACACAATGTATGTGTGCACTCGGTTAAGAGATTTACAAAAAGACTGTTAAGTCCACCTTGTGAAAAGATCTTACTACTTGCTACAATTTTTAGAGAGTAACAAAATATATGACCTGATTGCTGCAATCTTACATTACTAATTACAGATCCATTAAGTTCACAAATGTATATCACCTATTATGATGGATAATACCTTTGTTTTGCTCAGTAGCCTTGAATGTATTTCTTCATAACTGAATTCTTCTTTATCTATCCTTGTGCATGAAACTCTCTATCTGATCCATAGATATCCTTAGTGGCTACAACCATCATGTTCTTGTTTGATTATTATATCTATATATACAAGGTTTTGACCTAATTAGGTTTCACGTGTTTCTTGAAAAACTCTAAGATCAAAGGTTTAGAACTTGACCTTGATCTCCTAGTTTGCATGAATATAATCATTTAACTAATTACATCCATCATTAACACTTTTTTTTATCCACAAGAAATGGTTATCCAGTTAAGAAAAAATCTATTTTAAAGATTAAAGTGATTTAGCAGACCTGTAGTTGAGATCCATTTTTTTCTTGGTGAAATGTTGTCTCTCAATGTAGACTGGTGCTCGGTGATGTCTCTATAGATTGGTGCTTAGTTGATATACTACTCGGTGTTAAAAATATTTTGGTGATCATTACGCTTGGTGAATGTTGTCACTCGGTTATTGTGATCGGCCAAAACTGTCTGCTTGTATACTAATGACAACTTCTAATCCTTTAAGGATTATCAATCTCCCCCTTTGGCATTAGTATCAAAAACTGATATGTACATTATATACACCAAGTGTGTTACCTTTACAATGACTCCCCCTATGTGCATGCCTCATTATGTAGATACAAGGTATGTACATGTTTCCCCCTTTTTTGAAAGTAATGACAAAGATGTAATACTTACAGCTTGTCAAGTATGTGTGAATGAGATTGTTGAATGGCTGCCATCAGCTTTTCCCATTTGTCCGTTAAGTTCTCTAGGGTCATTTGCTCCAAAGCAATTTGAGTGTGCATGTCATAGATACTTTTTGCTACTGACATCTCTGGGGTGGTAATTAGAGTCTTTTTCGTAGTCATGTGTGTGATCAGCAATGTGAGATTCGGTAGTAACATGGCTTGTAGCTCGGTTACTTCATCTCTAATTTTTCTTTTTGCCTTTTGTATTTCAAGTCTTAACCATTTAGATTCAACAAGATTTTCATAATGCAATTGGAATGCATTTGGCTTGGTTGAAAGGCTTAGTGCACTAGCTTTTAGATCCTCATTTAACTTAGCTATTTGTTCAATATGCTCGGTAGTGAAGTGTACAAGAGTGCTCAAATTTTGAACTAAGGTAACTAATTCTATGTGGTGATTTCCTTAGTCAGAACAACAAGTTGATCAATGATGGGTGAATTTTGGTCAATCTTGGCATTAGGAACTACCTGCAATAGAATCTCCTTTGTTGTTTCTAGGACTTGTGAATTTCTATTTTCTTGTCGGAGCTTGTCCTATTATGATTTTCTTTTGCATAGCTCCCCATACCTTGTCAATGACTCGGGATCAAGTGTTCTTGGATCACAGTCAGGTATGTCTATGATCTCATCTAGTGTGGTGGGGACTTTACTTTTCTTCTTCTTCTTCTTCTTCTTCTTCTTCTTTTTCTTCTTCTTTTTCTTCTTCTTCTTCTTCTTCTTCTGAATTTTTCTTGATGTAGGGGAGTGAGGTACTATAGCGAGAGCCTTTTGTTGCTCAATTTCTATCATTGATTGCTTGGGAGGTGTGGTGCCTTTTCTAGGGTGCTCGGTATGTACCTGTTTTTCAGTAGTAGACATCTCTACTTCAACTTTGTCTTGACCTGCAGCCTTGTCTTCCTTTCCACTGTCCTCGGTGGGTGCATCACTCAATTTGTCATCTTCACTATTATTTTTCTTCTACCCTTGTTCCTCACCATTGTCCATCAGTATGTTTGCTTCAGTGTAAGGTGTTGTCTATTGTGATTCAGTCATGATATTGATTGCTTGCATCAATAAAGACATATTAGTTGTTATAAGTGCCAGTGCAATATTAGTAGTATCCTTTTCATTTGTTGGCTCAGTGGAAATATTGATATCTTCATCAGCCTTGGCATCATTATCAGAATCACCATGAGTGATATCTTGTATAATTATGTCTGGTGTTTCTCCTAATGATTGCAATATTTGAGGAATATCATTCATGGCCTTACTTACCTCTATGGTTAAGTCAATAGGATTGACATCTTTGGTGTCGTTGATGAATATGTGCTTGGGGCTCGATGTGGCCTCCTTCTCCTCAGTGTGAGTAGTCTCAATTAGAGCCAGTATCTGCTCAGTTTGATTAAAGATTTCAGTCCAAATCTTATTGCTCTCTATGTCAATATCTTCTAACTTATTCTGCAATACTTTGTATGCTCTGGTTTTTGCAGAAAATTTCTTTGCGTGCTCCTTCATTGTTGAGTCAATTTCTTCAATTATGGAATTGGGCATGAATGCAACTACGGATCTCTCTCTCATTTGTTTCTCCATGTGCAATGCATATGTCCACCTAGCTGATATGTTGTCTTGTAGTTCCTGTGGAATATGATTTCCAAATTGTAGAGGTACATATTTGTAAGCTACCATCATCTTAATGATTGCCTCTTCTATTTTTTTCTAATCCTCAGTAGACAGAGTTCCCCATTGTCTAATCTTATGATGTTGTATACAGCCTGTGTTGATGATTGACTCTGCAATTTCATCAATTGTCTTTGGTATTTTGGCCTTTTCTACTTGGATTCTATGTTCTCTTTCTGCCTCTTCAGAATCATCTTTGTCTTCTCTTCCTCTTACATATCTCTTTCGTTGTCTCGATGCTAGTTTCTCAGTTGAGGCTTTTCTCTTTTGATATGTTTTTACTATACCTTTCTTCAATGGTAGCGAGTCTACCTTTGTTGTTTTTCTCCTTGTTCTAGATGCAATTTTTATATCAGTAACTTTTGTTTTCTTGGCCTTTGGTGGCTCTATATCTGATTCTGTAGACTTAGAATCACTTAACTCTTTGCTTTCACTGATGGGTGTCAGTTCCTCGGTGATGTCTACTCATTGTTCCAACTCTTCATTAGTTATCGAGAGTTTCTTCTTAAGTGTTTTCACCATCTGTGTTTTCTTCTTTCCTATTTTCTTGACCACTAAACCAGTCTTAGCTCTTAACTTGGCTTCCTCATATGTGCCAAATCTGCTTATAGATTTGTCAAATGGTTCATTCAGTAGGGCTTAAATAGCTTTTATAGCCAGATCTATGTCAATTTCATAGTCTAATGGTGGCAACCATGTTGTTCTTGGGTTGGCAGCTTTGATGAGTGTTGTGTTAGTGTCAACTACAAAACATATCTCATCCTTGCATTGTTCAACTAATTGTGTAGGGATTCTCATCCTCTTCTGCATCCTATTCTTGAATGTAGTAAAATATGCATCCAATAGTGGAATGAAATTATCTCCTAGTGATTTAATGTAATCACTAATCTGTGTTGTGATAGGTCAGTTGGTGTTCCAAGTGACATTACCGACGGAAGGAAAGAAGTTCTAGAAGTAAAAGAATGTGCACATCAGTAGTGAACCGAACTTACATGTATTAGATCGGGCTTATCTAATTGTCCTCATGTTTTCTTCCAGTTGTTTCAGTAGTAGCTCAACTAGGTCTAGTTGCACACCTTTCTTTACTATCTTGTATGCAATTTCGACTGCTCCACAAGCAATGTTGTTCATTCTGATTGCTTGAAAGATCCTGTATCCAATTACATATGCACCAAATTTCATTATAGGGTCAGTGATTGAATTGAATTTCAGACCTTTGTCGTCCCATTTGGCTCCAGTTAGCTTTTCAATCTCAGGGTGTCCAGGGTGCCTTAGGGATTTTTCCTTCTCGACTATCGGGTAACCAGTCACTGTGTGACTCACATCTTTTGTGATTGGCTTGGGTTCATCTAACCACATCTTTCCATCATGCACTCAGCTGAGCACAATGCGAATCCATTTTGTCTTGAATTATTTTGGGAATAGTAGGGCATTGGTTAACCCTTACAATTCAATGTGTGTGTATTCATCCTTTAGGTTTCCATCCTTGCATAGCTTCTGATAAGCTTCTTCAAGCTCAACATCTCCAATCTCTGCAACTTTTCAGTTAATGTACGCACAGATGTCTTCAACCAGTAAAACCCTAGGTGGGATACTCAAAAATGCTCCTTTGTCTTCGGGTTGAGCAGCAACCTCGGGGAAATTGTAGTTAGGTTCCTCACAGGTTGAGTTCTTGATTAGAATGACCTTTTTTTCCTTTGACATCTTGATCTTTGAGGTTTGTGAAGTGGTTGCTATTGTTCGTTAAATTAGGGCTTCTTTGCAATTAACCTATTGGATCGGTGAGTCTAGATACTCACTGGATGTTTGTTGTGAATGCTTGAAATCTATTGGAGTTTCTTTGAAGGTGTTGTGAATCGCTTTGCAATGTAGTCGCTTTGAATCTCTCTTCTTCGCTCTGCAATTTTCTCTTTAATGATGGGTGAATGAATGAGTTCATGTTGCCCCTTTATATAGAAAAAATATACCTTAAGTGATGCATTAAATTCTTCACCTACCACTCGGTTGACAAAACGTCGATGCTCGATTAACACACCAAAGTCTTCAGCTCTATGAGTATACAATACTCAGTACAAAGTGTCAACTTAGTTGTCTTCCACATGTTTACCGATGATGCTTGGTATATAGTGTCAAATTGGTTGTCCTTTCACATGTTCACCAACGTATAGTTTATGCTCAGTTCATATTTACCGACCAGACTAGATTCACAAAACATAACATGCAATACCATAGTGCACCTTCATTCATGCTAATTTAGCATATTCTCAATGAATATGGGAACCGATGTAAAATACAAATTTGTAGAGTGAAGTTCCATACTTACTTGTATTTCTTAGGTGGGGGGGGTGGAATCACCTGATCCATTAGATGAGGTGTCTATTAGAGTAATATCCCTTTAGACTTATTGATTAAATCGTGTTGATTTAATTAGTTAATTTGTCATTACTCTTTGGTGCTTAAGCTTTCTCTTAGGTGCATTAATAATTAATTCTTTTATTAATTATTAATGTGCAACCTAGCTTTTTTCCTTTTAGGGCTTCATTCACCTTTTAAGGTTGAACTTTGTAATCATTGTTCATTAATTCAGAATACATTTTTGCTCTACTCTTTTCGAGTTTCTTTGAGCTTCTGAGATCTTCAGCTTTTTCCTTCTTTTGTTTCTTTCTTATAACATGTATTTTGCATGTAGTTGTTCTTGGGTGCAATCAGATCAGTGTTTCTTAGATCCTTCATGGTATCAAAGCTCCTCTGCTGCTGCCTGTTTTGGAGTTTTTTGAAGTTGTATTCGAAGGAGAAATTCTCAGCTTTTTTATGGTTTTTTCTTCAATCTGTGGGTGACATTTTTTTCAAGCATTTTGGGCCCAAAAAGACCTCACCATCACACTCAGAAGGCCCAAAAACCCCTATTTCCATATAAGGCATGACTATTTTGGCCGAAGTTGCATTCTGAGGCAAATTTGTTTTGCTCATGCCCATTTTCTAGGCACGCAAATCAAGGTGGTTTCATCCAAGTTCAAAGAAATTAATTTAATTTGTTTGGGGGACTCATGCCCGTAGCTCGGTGGACTGAACCCTCAGCTCTGTGAGCCGAGCTCTGAGCTCGCCGCCTCATTTTTTTAATATTTTTTTTAAATAAAAAAATATTAAAATTTTTTTTCTTTTAAAAAAAGCATGCCTATTTTTTTATTTTATTTTTTTAGAAAAAAAAATAATTTATATTTTTTAATTATTTTTTCTTAAAAAATTAATTGTTGTTTTTATTATTTTTTTCATTAAAAAAATAATATTGTTTTCTGCCATTTTGGTGGGAAATCTGGAGGCAGTCCTTTTTAGGAGGTTTTTGGCCAGTTTAGCCGGGCTCTGCCATTTTTGGCTGAGGTTCTTCCAGATTATTTGGTTTTTGACCCACTAGTGGTTTTTCGCTCATAACTTGAGCAAATAGAGGCATTTTTTGCCAAACGAGATATCGACAAAAAGTTGGTTTCGAGACTGATCTAATTTTTCTAGTTTGGTTATCTGATTTTTTATCTTGCATGGTTTTTTTTCCAGTCAAATTCAAGGTTCCATTTTGTGCTCCGGTCACTATATATCGCTCCTCCAAACTCCTTTTTTTGACTTTCGCATGGCAGCGAAAAGTTGCTTCCATTTTATTTCTTCTTTTATGGGTCTCACACCCAGATTATGCTCCATGTATCTATGTATTCAGTTTTTTTCTTTATGGCATTCTGATGGATATCTTAGATGTTTTAGGTCCTGGGATCGTTTCCTTTTATGAACATTATATAAATATATTTATGTAGCTTTTATTGTTTGCAAACCCACTAAGATATAGTGTCATTTGATGCATGCTTGAGATTCTATTGTACTCACACTATATTATAAAGTGCCCTGGAGGAATTTGATGTTTGCCTTTGTTTGCCATCTACCTTTTTCAAGCGAGTGTCCCTTCCATGATATTAGCCTCATGATGTGTGTCAAGTGAGAGATCCTTCCACGACACCATCCTTTATATGTGTTTGTACGTTCTTCTTCATGCAACATTTCTTGGCAGTCTATTTCAATGTACCTATCATACCTCTCCTTTCTCAACATTATGGAGGGTATCTCCAGTTGATTCTAATTCTTCCTTGGTTCGATGGAGTGATCTATGTATTCAGTATTTGTTCCTATGTACTAGGCAAATGTAGTGGCTAGTACCTATGTATTTTGGTGAGATGGATCATTTACCATATGGACACTCTTCTTTCACTCATGTTTTGGAGGCATTCTTCCATTTTTGATTGATCATCTCTTTAGGATTTTTTAACAGTCTTCTCTACTTGATCATGTTCAATTACAGTAGAGGTTCCAGTAATTAATTTCTGATAGTGTTTGCAGCTTCATGCTTCAGAGGTGTTCTACATGTTCTTTCTTTGTTCCTATTTCCTGGGACATTCTCTAGTTTGGAGGCTTCTTCAGTCCTTCACTAGGCTTCATCTCTTTTTGGAGAGGGGTTTTTCCCATTGGGTTTTCTCCTTTTCTCCTCTTTACAAAGATTTTTTTTGTACTTGGGTACCTGATCAAGCCTTGTTGGCGGGACCCATTTCCTGCTTTCATAGTTGTGCTAGGTTGGCTTACCTCTTGAGCTTCTCTTAAGGGAGGTGTTAGAGTAATTTCCCTTTAAAATTATTGATTAAATCGTGTTGATTTAATTAGTTAAGTTTTCATTACTCTTTAGTGCTTAAGCTTTCTCTTAGGTGCATTAATAATTAATTCTTTTATTAATTATTAATGTGCAACCTGGCTTTTTTCCTTTTAGGGTTTTGTTCACCTTTTAAGGTTGAACTTTATAATTATTGTTCATTAATCCAAAATATATTTTTTCTCTACTCTTTTCGAGTTTCTCTTAGCTTCTGAGTTCTTCAACTTTTTCCTTCTTTTTCTTCTTTCCTGTAACAGCTATTTTGCATACAGTTGTTCTTGGGTGCAATCAGATTAGTGTTTCTCAGATCCTACAGTGTCACCAATTATAGTGCTTGGTCCAGCATTATCATTGTTTGAAGCTCTCCTCCACATTTGATTTATCATTCTCTTGATGTCTTCAATAGTATTTCCATTTGCAAAAGTGCTTGACTCTATCACTCGATCTCTGTAGAACTTACTCAAGTGTCTGACCTTATGATAGTGTAAGCATGCCATTCCAGGGTTAGTCCAATTTCTAGGTCTTCTTATCCATTTTCTCATACAGTTAGTAGCTATATATCCATATCTACCACATGTTGTGCAATTTACTCAAGTGTTGTAATCTCAAACATATGTATTTCCAACTCTTCTCGGTTGATATGTATTTTCTTGTTCTTTAGGTTTCCAAACTTGCTTTATCTTTTTCATGCATTCATGAAATGTGTGCCATGCATGTTGCAAGTAGAACAATGCTTTTCCATGTAAGATTTCTTATTTGGTTTTTTCATTTTATATCTTCATTCATGTGCTTTGTGTTCATGCTTTTTACAGTTATAACAATTACTTATGAATGTAGAAGTAGTTTTAGGAATACCTTTTTCTTTTCTCTTGAAAACATTTGATGTGTGGCCAGGTTTTCCACAGTAATTACATGGATGCTTCTTTGGTCTTGGATTTGTGTAGACATTCATTTGATCATCTTAGTTTGATGATTCTCCATGCTCGATATACCCTAAACTAGTATTGTTGTTGAGTCTTCTTTGTCCATTCATAAATTCATCCATTCTTTTTGTACTGTCTTCAGCTTTCTTGATCATATCATTATGTTGTTGTTGAATATTCACTTCATTCTTCAGTTTCTAATTTTCTTGTTTTAGTTCACCAATAGCTTCCAATTTTCCCGCAAGTTCCATGTTCACTCAGTTGGCCTGATGACTCATAAGAACTATTTGATTGGTGATCTCAAGGTGATGTTCAGTAAGTCTCTGTATCTCAAATTATTTCTCTTGCAACTTTTCATTAATATTTATCCTATCATCAATAGCTAAAGTTATTTCTTGTTCAACTTGTCTTGCATTATTTATAACATCAATCATTCTTACCATTTGTGTCTCTTGACCGATCTGCATTACTTTCACTTGTTCAGTCAGATGTTGATTTATTTCATTTAGTTCTTCAATGGTTCCTTCAAATGTGTCAGATGTTCTACCAGATTTGGATCTAGATGAATCAAATAGGTCAGGTATCTCTTCTTCATGATAGTCAGTTTCATTGTAGCGAGATGCCATGACTTTTCTTTCAACTAATAACTCTTTCATTTTGTTTCTTGCCTCTTTGTATTGCTCAAAGAAAATTTGTATTTGCAACTTTTGATTCTCAATATTTTTTTCAAGCTTATACCTTTCCATTGTAAGATATTTTCTCTCAAGTGATTAAAATTTTCTAAAATAAGAGAACTAGCTCTGATACCAATCTTTGGAATAATGGAAGGGTGTGTACTGAGAGGCGAGGGGTGAATCGGTACCTTAAATTTTTTTATAAATTAATCTTTAGTACTCATTACTTGCATAACCAACCATTGTAGCTTTTCTACTTCATGCATGCAATATCATAGTATAAATGTAAATGCATGTAAATAAACATTGAAACATTCATGAAACTCATTTACACATGACACAAGTATTTGATAACCTAGAAACCCTTGTTAGAAGGTAAAAATTGCGGTGGGTATGAAACCCATAAAGCTTCACTATCTACAGAATTGATCACTTTTGATGATCTTACCCTGTTAGGAGTAACATGTTAGACTTGTTAAGTCTACTTGGTTAGGAGATTTTAGCAACACAATGTATGTGTGCACTCAGTTAAGAGATTTATAAAAAGACTATTAAGTCCACCTTGTGAAAGGATTTTACTGCTTTCTATAATTGTTAGAGAGTAAAAAAATATATAACCTGATTGCTGTAATCTTACATTTCTAATTACAGATTCATTAAGTTCACAAATGTATATCACCTATTATGATGGATAATACCTATGTTCTGCTCGGTAGCCTTGAATGTAGTTCTTCATAACTGAATTCTTCTTTATCTGTCCTTGTGCATGAAACTCTATGTCTGATGCATAGATGTCCTTGGCAGTTACAATCATCATGTTCTTGATTGATTATTACATCTATATATACAAGGTTTTGATTTAATTAGGTTTCACACTTTTCTTGAAAAACTCTAAGATCGAAGGTTTACAACTTGACCTTGATCTCCTAGTTTGTATGAATACAATCAGTTTAATAATTACATCCATCATTAATCCTTTTATTGATCCACAAGAAATGGTTATCCAGCTAAGCAAAAAGATATTTTAAAGATTAAAGTTCTTTAGCTGACGTGTAGTTGAGATCTGTTGTATGCTGAATGTGGACCTCTGAATTCAACACAAACACAACATAGTCCTTACACAATCGCTCAATTCACAAAGACAAACATGAATTGTTTGTTCTACAAATTTGATTGAGGCGACCTGTTGCCTCCTAATTAGATGTGGATGTTGATTTTTACCCTCAGAACAAGAGCCAACAACCTGACCATTTCTAACATGGAGGATTTTAAGAATGCAAGAAGAGAAGAATTGCCATTAATCTCATGAAATCTGCAACTAGTCTATGAAAAGAGATGCAATTAAACTAAGAAATTGAATTGCACTAATCTAAGAGTGAA
>MU223426.1:245867-263077 GCA_018584345.1 Thuja plicata
ATAGTTTCCTGACATTATTGTCATTCCTAAAACATCAAACAAATGTTCATTTTAAGAAGTCTTGCATGTGGGTTCCTATTTTAAGAAATAAAAAACAAGATGCAAGCACAATGTTTTGCATTCTATCAATCAAAGGCAACGTACAAAACCAATTTGTGAGTAGTTTGTGTTTTAGTCTTCTTGGATAATATTCTGCAAACCACTGTTAGGCTGTATGCAAAAGATAATCACATGAACATCAAAGCCAAATATTAGTCCATATTATCGAAATCAAAAAATCAGAAAATAGATCACATATTCAAAAAGTAGACAGAAAATCATGCATTTTAAAAAAAATTGCACTGAAAAAGGTGATCGTATGAGCCTGTACGGAGCTCTGGAAGTTGCAAAACATGAGATTATGCAGGTACAGTCATGAAAAATAGTGATTTCTGATAAATACAGCAAGCAAAATAAAAAACTAATCCCACCACAGTGATCCTTGGGAAAATCTACCCAAAATAAATAAAAAGTTGCATTCAAAAAGGACTCAAAATGAGTGAGTTATGCGTGTTTGAAGTCAGAACTGTCATCCAGTCTCGCGCGAGGAAGTACAAGGCTTCGCGTGAGGAAATGCTAATCTCGCATGAGTAAATGCTAATCTCGCGCGGATATGTGAGAAATCTCACGTGAAATTTCACTGCAGAGCCGTACGACAAATGTTTGATTTCACAGATTCAATTTTTGGGCGAGTATAGGCGTATTTGTAGTCGATTTTAACTAAAATGACGTTCTAGATGCAATGACAGAGTTAGATTTGACTCAAAGTGAATGTAAAAAAAATAATTGAAAGAAAATTGTATAATATGAGGCCAGGAATTAAATATCCTGCCCCACGGTGGGCGCCAAAATGTGTGTGCTTGAATGTGGCCTCTAAATCAGGCACAAACTCAACATAGTCTTTACACAATAGTTCAATTCACAAAGATAAACATGAATTGTTCATCTTGCGAATTCGATTGAAGCAACTTGTTGCCTCCTAATCAGTTGGGGATGTCGAATTTACTCTCAGAACAAGAGCCAACAACCTGACCATTGCTAACATGGAGGATTTCTAAAGCATGAAAGGTAAGTAAATTACCATTAATCTATGAAAGGAAATGCAATTAATCTAGAAAATGAAATGTCATTAATCTAGAAATCTTGAAATGCTATTAATCTAGAAAGCTTGAAAGATGATGAAATTGAGATGCTAATATGTAAATGAATTGCATTAAGAATCAACATATTATTAATCCAAATGAAATTAGTCTAATTATGCAATAAAGCTAAAAAACATGAAATAATCAATGCAAATTTTACTATAAATTTGATGCTCTCCAAAATCATCCTCTCAAATGAAGAAAAAGGGGTCCAATTTATAGAAAAGCCATGGAAAGAGGGTGAAGAGTTTCTTGAAAAGAAATGGTTGCCTCTTCATTTCCAAGAATTGAGATCGAGACAAAAAATCATGAATTATTTAATAAAAAGGATGGATTATTGCCACATGAGTGACCTTGCATATAGAATTATGGAATTCTTTTTTTGAGGTTAATCCATTCAATCAATTAAATAACTATTCAATTCCTTTTTATGTGTATTAGCTAAAGGGGGTGGAATTAATTTAATTTAAAAGCACTTAGGACTTTAGAATTAAATCAATTAATCATAGGGATTTTTAGCTAATAAACCTTGATAATTTAGGAATTAAATATAATGTCAGATTTATGCAAATTTGGGTTTTCTGCATTTGAGATTCAGTCAATTAAAGTCAATTAGGAGGAGAATTGCCTTGTATAATAGGACTTCGATGATGAGAAAATTGAAGGAGCGCACCAAAATTGATTAGGATTATAAGGTGCCAATTTTGGGGTGTTACAATTACACTCTTTGATACACCAACAACAAAGTGACTACCAACAACTAGAGATGGACCACAGTTTTGTGCATTTTGGCTAACAATAGATTGTACACTTTTTATTGGACCAACAACTTGGTTGTTCTGACCAAAGCCAGTTTCTTGTGCTTTCGATGTTGGTCCAGTTGTTGCTTGTGTGGCACTTTTTGTTGCAGTATTACTCGCAGAAACATTTAGGAAGGCTATCTTATTTTTCATCTCAACAAATGCTTCTTCTGATTCAGCCTTGTCCAGTTGCTTGGAGATCTCTTCCTCAACCTTCCTTGCCTTCTCCAATTCTAGATCCACCTGTGACATCCCACTAGGAGGAATTTGTTTTTGCTTTGGCTCTTCAATGTGAATACCAAATGCCTTCTGCTTTCCCTTGTCTTGAACAATTTTATTTTCTTTATTTGGCATATCATAACTAGGTTGTTTTACTTTGGTAGGATTTTCCACCTCCCAATCTTGTAGTTGCCTTACCACATGGCCCTCTCCATCAAACTCATCCTTCTTCTTCAGGGATTCACCTTGCCGTGATTTCTCTCTTAATGTGTTCATATCCTCAAAGATTTCTTTGTTCAAACCCTTGTACTTCTCACTCAAGGCCTTATCATTTTCCTCATGTTGTGTAGTGACTCTTAATAGTCTATCCCTTTCAAACAACAATTCCCAAAATTCTTGTTCTCTTTTATTTTTCTCATTATGCACAACTAATCTCCTTTCTCTCTCTCTTCTTCTTAGAGCCAACACTTCTTCTCTAAGCACATCAATATCATATTGGATTGAGTAAGATTTTTGTGGATCATCTAGATCAATCAAATTATGAAGTCCTTGGTTTCCTACTAGAGGGTAAGAATGGTCCACCAAATTAGGGTATGCTTCATTTGGTATATCACTATGTGCATAACCTTAACTCCTCACTCTATTTGCATCACGTCTTCTATATTGGGTTTGAACGACACCTTTATCTTGAGACTTGTCTTCAGGAGTGCCAAATATGTGGTTTAACAAGGGTTGGCTATCTGATTCTGAACTTGTAGAGGATGAAGAAGGTTTCTGAGGAAGTGGGGTCACATTGTCACTCCTAGGAATCCATGACATACTAAAACCTGACTCAGCTTTGTTAGACCACTCTCTCCTAGGTTTTCTAGGAAGATCACCTTCTTTAGAAATCTCAGGATGTTTCTTTAGGTACTGGTGTTCTTTTGAGGCTTCATCTTGAAATAAAAACAAAAACTATTTGGTTACAAAAATTACACTGGTATAACACTAGATAGCTTTTCAAGATGTCTAGTTTTTAATAGCTTTTTGCAAAACAAATTATATGACATCAATCTACACATAATTCTTTTCAAGATTATTTTTTAAAAAATAAATGATAAGTTTAGGTCAATTTTTGGTGGTCATACACTAGAGGTTTCCAAAATAGACTTTAGGGTAAATAACAAATTAATTAATTTTCTTTTAATAAAACAACAAAAATATACTTATCAATATTTAATGACTTAGGTATCTTTCCCCAAAAGGATTTACAAAAGTACTTTTATTTAGGTCAAAATATTATGGTCGTACATGTGTATGGTATGGTCCTGAAACACACATTTTGAAAAAGTTGTTTTTACACACCCCTACTAAAAAACAATTTTTACCATGTGGGTATTGGAATTAATTACATATTTGAAAATTAGATGTCGAGCGCTATATTTCCTATTACTAAAGTTTTTTGAGATTAAATCTTTAAGCTCTTCAAATTTTTACATCAATTGAGAGAAAATTTGAAAATTAGGAAAAAACACTTCCACTTTTTGCCCAAAAGTGGGAATCAACTTCTTGCAAGCACACATACGCCTCTAGATAGTTTAGATATATACTAGTTTAAAAAGACACCTGATAATATTAGTGTCCACTCAATGTGATGGTTTATTCCAAAAATCTATCAAAAATGATGCAGGTGCCAATGTATCATCACTTAGTTTGAAGCTAAATATGTTTAATGAAAAATTAGAGGCTTTAAAGAATTTTAAAACCTAAATTACAAAGTGATTGGGGAAATTAAAGACTAGACCCCAAACCATATAGGAGGGGACCCCTTACTATGCTAAGACCTTTCAAGGAAGGTGCTAGGTCCAATGAGCATTACATATCGTCATCCTTTATGAAGGGATGTAGGGTCGAATGGTACCTCCATGCCCTTGGGGTTATCCTATGTACTGATAAGGGTGAACCCCCATAATATTAATTTAATTTAAACAAATTTTAAAAATAAATGAAAACCATGATTTACAGCCTATTTATTTTGTAAAAAAGATTTCACATAAATTTTATTTTATTTTTTTAAGAAAAAAATTTAAAAACTAGAAGTGTTCATCGGGGTTGATGACTCCCTATTTATTTTTGCCTTGATTTTGTCCAAAATTGATGATTCAATAGTCAATTTAAGGGGTTTTTAGCTTTATGACTGTGATGGTATTGTCAAATTTCACTTAGAATTCTCCAAAATGATAGTTTTTTTCAAATTTCCCTTAGCTCTCCAAAATGTTATTCACTATAACTAACAATAAACCCCCCATTTCACACCCTTAAAATAATAGTCTTTAGTGTTCGACTCAAATAAAATAAAAGACAAATTTGAGTATCTCAACTACTTTGGACTTAATGGTGTGATTAGAATCTCTCTAGGAAACTCATAAAAACTTGCATAAGTGGTTATATATAGGATCTAAACCTAAGAGACTAAAAACACAATCATTATGGGATAATGAAAAAAATCCTCAAGTAGACTTAACCTAGTGTGAAAGGAATTAAGTGGATAACTATGAATGAAATAAACTAGTTAGTTAAAATACCTTGTTTGGACTAACAACCCTTAAGTTGAAGGGTTGTATTGACAACTTGTCATAGAGAAGTGGTGATCCTATTCTTGAAGGGGGTGATGCTATCATCTTTTGATACATGTGATTACTTTTATTTTTTGCTAGCGATGATCTTTGGTCCTTTATACCTGTCTCTATTCAAGCTTAACATTTTGTAATGAACCGTTTTCTAACTGTTCAATAAGTGATCCCGAGACAAGAAATGAGAATGGATTTAAGATATAAATTTAGATGAAAAGAGCATTTAACAATCAATTAAGCAAATAATTTTTAAGCTTAATATAACCATCATCATGTAGTTTATAATGCTATGTATTAGACCTTGATAAGGTGGTCTTTTATGCCCCTTCCTAGTTTCTCATAATGAATGGTAGGGTTGCTGTGCTCAGTTAGAAACAATCTCCAAGAGGCTCCCTCATGAACAAAGCTTATTTTGGGAATCTTCTCCCCACTGTGACCGAATTACTCTCCCTTCACAACTTCCTCTCCATTATGAGTATTGGAAAGAAATTCAAAGATTCCAACTTATCATATTATCCTAGATTTATTTCTTGACACTATCCTAGACTATTTCTTATCACTAGTGGTTTGATATATCAATTTGGTCCTATTGTAAATAGGAGTTATTTTCTGTCTTCATAAATGAATAAATTTGAAGTAAAATAATAAACCTGACCCAATTCTGATTTTACAGTAATTTATTTATTAAATTTGAATCCTGTAGATGGTACCAAGAATGGCTTTGAGTATGGTTTCCCATATTTAGTAATCATTCTTAATTTATTTCTAAAATTACTTTATATTTCACATGTGAATAGTTGTAATAATAATGGATAACTAACTGCTGGAAACGTACAGTTCATACCTTACGTATGACTGCTCCTTGTTTGACACGATCCAAATTTCTTATGTTGTTTTCCTTCTGATGATTCGATACCCCTCCTCATGCTATTCTCATCACCTTTAATACTACTAGTGCGGATGAACATGGATGACTGCAGACATGGGCTACGAGTCCTTGTAGACGTTTGGGACACGTCTTTTGGTAGTCGACGACTTTTAGCCAACTATATACTAATGTTACGAATCAATACAAATCGGTATTGAGTATTAATATTATTGATATCAATGTTATAATCAGTATTTATCCATCTTATTGCTATTAATCATTATTTAATAACTATTTATAGATTATATTATTTATTACTAAATAGTAATATTATTCGTTGATAATTTAATTATTTATTAATAGAGTGGTAATATTTCCATTATTAATATCAATTATTTTTTTATTAATAATATTTCTATTAGTAATATTGATTAATTTTTTATAAATAATATTTCTATTAATAATATTGATTATTTATTTATTAATAATATTTTTATTATTAATATCGATTATGTATTAATAAAGTGGTAATATTTCTATTATTAACATTGATTTTTTTTTGATCGGTAATATAGATTTTTATTAATATTTAGGAAAAGATTACATCGACGCCACTCATGGCTATGGTATTACATTCATGCAAAATTTCCTTTCAAATTCATTGCCTTCCTCCAATATGCCCCTAACTTCAACTATAGGTAAACATACTAGTCATATTAGAGATCGACTATTCAAAACATCCAAAAAAGAAACCACTACCCCACATTTCATTTAAACCAAGTCGTCGCCTCCTCTTTAGTGAAATTTCCGAAGGCACCACCGTCCTCCACCAGGTCACCAACTCGGGTCTGAACCACAACTCCTCTGCTTGTGCCACCTCCCTCCACTTCACGAGCCCTGCGCTCTGCCTTGGCCTTTGTTCCCCGCCTTGTCGCTCCTAGCTGCCTGCGAACCAGCGATCTTCCATCCGCTCCCACCACCGCATTAGACTTGACGGGTGTTTGTTTCCGCTTTCTCCCATCGGTCTCGCCACCTTTCTGCTCCTCCACCTTCCATTTTTCCAGCACAACCATCAAATCATTCCTACCAGTGTGGGCTCGGACTAAATGTGCCTCCTCCGGACTCGCTGAGGACCAGATCACCAATGGTTGTAGCTCCCTTCTTCCATGTCCAACCATCCGAATGGGTGCGTTGCCCATATGCAATCCCACACCCACCTCTGTTCTCTGTAGGACATCTTCAATCCCCTCAATCCACTTAACAACCATACACTGCTTCACCACCTTCCGCACCTCATCTTTTGATGCCGCCACCGAGAGTCCCAAGGCCACAAACAACGACGAAATGTCCAGGTTCGTACGAGGTTTCCACCATTCTTGCAGGTAATGGTCCCCGAAGATGTTGCAAATTGCTTCCCAGAAATCCTCTCCGTCCTCCTTGAAGACATGGCCTTTATTTACCTACCATTGATGAATATATGAAATAAAGGCCATAGATGTGCATTAATAGAATAATAATATTTCATTATTATTGATTATTTAGTTGTTTATTGATAAATTAGATAGAAGAGTAATATACATTTTTTATAATAGTTTTTCCAAGCAATGATATGATTTGTGGATTAATTTGGAAGAGGGAAATATTAATGGTACAAAAATATATGCATATATTCATTAAACAATAAACTTGTATTCATTTATTTCGATTTGTGACACATTCCACAATTCTTGCATTTTATTTTGGAGTTTATAAAGCTACGGAATCTCCTTGTATTGTTTTCATTTTGTATATCCTAACTAAGTTTGTTGTGAAAATCAAGACCAACAACTTATATTATTATATTACTTAACCTTCAAAAAATCAAACTAAATGATTTTATTGATAGTTGCTTGCATCCCCTACCCCTTTACAAACAAGTGTAGAACTCATATGTCAAATTTTAAATATTAGATCATTTATACTCTTAGAATTAGATCATCATATTATAACAAGAATTTCACCACATACTTAAGGAAACCCATTTCCCTTTAATTTTATATAATAATTTTCCAACTTACTAAAAGAAAAGGGCAACCTTAGTTTAGCACCTACGTCACCCCTCCGGAATCTTTGGTAGAGCCAGGGGTCTCGTTGTGGGTTGATATTAGACTTTACCAGATCCTGAGAAACTTGGAGAATCATAAGAAAGGGATTAGATGCGAAACTCGGGGGGAGGTTGACTAAAACCGCGGACAGAAAAAACCATCACCCAACCAAATTTTGGGATTGACTAAAATTACAGAGAGGTAGCAGAGCAGGAATGAATGGATGCGTCGTCGTCGTCTTCTTCTTCTTTAGTTTCCAAAGCCAAGACAGGTAACACTATATGTTTCTTTACTTTCTGTCATGTTTTAAAATTTTCTAACCAAGAGGAGATGCGTGCTTTGAGCAGCGCTACATTCTGCAGCCGCCAAGGCGGAGCGGGTAATCGCCGATTTTGGCAGGAACACAGGTAACTATTCTTCTCTTTCATTCGTTGCGAATTACGAAATATGAAATACGAAAGATTGATGTGATGTGTGAGATGCAGAAAGTGAAACAAAAGCAGAGTTGCCCGCGACCACGGCCGTTGATGCAACACTGGACACGCAAAATCACTTTGTTGAGGTAACTTTCGTGTTCTATGATTTAAATTTTCCTGGAAAGCCCAAAAGGTAGTGATATAAATGCTTTTCTTTCAATTGGGAAAGCTTCAACATACATGGGAATTTCCATTCCTTCCATTTAAACAAATAAATATGACGGGGGATTCCATATTAATTGTTTTGATACAAGCAAAATATTAGCGATTCCCGTGGATTGAAAGGAGCCTCTTCGATAACTGTATGTAGAGAACTTTTAAACCATTGAATTCGTCCAATTGACCACGCACAGGGTGCACAAGACTCTGAGTGAATCTGCTCTGCTCATCCTTGGATTTCTGGCAAGTGCATTATTCGATAATGGGGTAATATGTTATTCTCTGCAGTAGGACATGTGCGTCCATTTTTAAAATTGGAAATGTTTTTAGGAGCATCATACGTTAATCTAAAAAACTCTAGGAACACATTATAGAATGCTTACAATAAAAAGCTTCTGCTGGGTATGCCGACCATCAATCAAAACACAAGGGAGAAAACACCGAACTGAAGGCTAAAAGTCAAAACAAGAGGGTCCTTTTTCACAGAATGATCTCCATTTTAGTTAAACAGCAGGGGAATACAGTCTAAGACTCTAAAGTACCACTTATGACGCATCTATTTACCATCTGTCTTTTAAATAATAGGTTCTGATTGCTATTTCTATCTCCTGAAATATATCATCTCACTGAGCTGAAGGAAACCACTTAACAGAGTTTATCTTAGACGGGAAGCTTATTCCTCTTAGAGGAGGATAATGCCCTTGTAGACCTAGGGGTCATATTTTGAAACGGTCGCTTAACCCAGTCATCGAGAAGGCAGGCCTGACCACATGGACGTATCATAGGTAGAAGTTAGAACTACCTTTTAAGTGTAGTTATCAGGAACGAGAAACCAAATGTATATTAGGTAGAAGTCCCTTTAAACTTTTAAAGATTCTTTACCAGAAACAAGGAAGGGCGTTTCATAGCTTCAAATCTCTCTCTCACACACACACAAAATGCAGAAATTAAATCTGATAAATAAAATCAAAATTGTTATCTTTACCCAAATGGGATATAAGGGAGTCTCCAATACAATGGGAATGCTCAATATGTAATCCATCAAATGAAGTATATGAAATGGTATATGGTAATGGTCCGTTATCCGTTCATGGGAGATATAGCATCAGCCTTACTTACAGTAAAAAAGGTGTGCAGTGTGCATGTGTTCTTCCAAGTTATAACCATGACATTCCTCCCAAGCTTGTTATAACTCTTAAATTACGTTTAATAAATGAAATTAAAATTGTATTTTTCCACAATTGGGATATAAGGGTGTATCTGATACAATGGGAATGCTTAATTTGTAATTTGCTGACAATGGCAACCGAAAATAATTTATAGTAATGGCCATTTATCACCATCCGTCAGAGATGTTGCATCAGCTTTACATTCAGTAAGAGGTGTACAGTGAGCATGAATTCATCGAAGTTAGAAACTATGGCATTCCTCCCAAGCTTGATAATGCTATGCATGGACAGAGTTGTTTTTCAGGCTTAGCCTATAGGAGAAGCAGAATAACTGCAGTAAGGTGAGCAATAGTTTTGGCATTTTGAGCAGCTTTACGGCGAGTTTCTCCGCTGTGCTTCCATGGATGGAGGCTCTGCCCGTTGAGTATAGTCCCTGTTCAGATGTTAAGGATTACTTTGAAAGGCTCATGCATTGCCACTTCTTTGGAACAGGGTAAGAATATAGCATTACATTTTTTTCATGTATCACATTACAAATATTTGCTACTCAAATATGCAACATTTGCTTGCAGACATGCTCACTTTTTACAAGGATAAGCTTGCTCTTCTATTATATCAAACATCAGGAATAATACCAATAGCAGTCGCGATGATAGGAGAACAGGCATGGCAACAACATAGGGAATTCCAGCAATGCATCCGTGTAGTCCCCTTTTGTAAATGCCCTAGTTTTTGTCCTTAATCACAAATTCTATGTAGAACAATGAGGAGAATAGAAATTATTAACATCATGCACCTTGTAGCTATGGTCGGATTCCTTCAGGCCGACATAGATAATATAAAGGTTGTGATAATACAATTATAGTGATAATATAATTATTATATTGATAATAATTATGATACCGGATTCGGCCTTGGACCCTCTGGACCTGGATAAATTCAAACCAGTTCGGGGTCCGGGTCCGGTCCGCCTGTGGGTCCGGGCAGTTCCGGGCAGGGTCCGAATTCGGGTTAAGAATTGGGGGTGGTATATTCTTAAGCATGCTAAGAAGCTTTGTCCCATCCTCTACGTGTTGTAGAGAACATCGGTCAATGGATGAGTTGATTTCCTCACTCAACCTGCCATTTTCAGAACCTTTCTGAATTTCATGCTCTACTTTTCTAAAAGCCATTTTGTTGGCTTCCCACAAATCAGAGGGATCTTCTCCTGGGAAACATATACACTTCAAAATTCTTACAAACTTTTCATCAACTTGAGCTCCCTTCCTCAGGTGTTTACGACACCAGTATACATGTTTACCTACAATAACATGGGACAGAAGTCCACAGACCTTGCTGAAAAGGATCACACCATGCTGAAGTGTCAACAACAAAGACAACAACTTCAACCAGGCAATGCTAATCATCACTGTGGGCAAAATCTTCAACTTGCTTAATTTGGGCATCATTGAGGTTGATCTTTTATTATCTTGGAGTGTTTGTCGATCCCTTTTTAAGTTGTACATGTGAATCAAAGCAACAGTCTTGCTTGTCAAGAAATCCTCCACGTAAAGATGCTTTCTCCAACTTTGTGTTTGTGGACAAAAATATAACTGCACAGCCAACCATCTCAAGCTAATGAAAATTATTATGATATAACTGATGTTCTGATTTAATTTAGATGTTTTGAATCTTTGATGTTGAACTTGAACTTGAAGTATATGATGGTATGATCATGGATTCATGATTCATGATGCTATGATTACAAATTTACAAGTGTTTTTATTGTTTAAATGTTTACTTTTTATGATACTATGTGGAAAAAAAAAAAAAATAAAAAAAAAAAAAAATATATATATATATAAAGGCCATTAGTTGGGAGTAGAAGCTTATTAGTTAATATTGGAGTAGAAGCTTATTAGTTAATATTGGAGTAGAAGCTTATTAGTTAAAGTATGCTGAGGTCTGAACGCTAGCTGGAGAACATTGATCGCTGCCATTAAAAAGGTTTTTACATTGCCACCAAAAAGATGAAGCCAGACAACAACAGGGGTTGTGCGGATGAGTGTTTAGTAGCGCTGAAAGTGAAAACTCAGAGAAAAAAACTGAAGCCCATTAAACTGTGTGCTGGTAGTCCATTTTATTGTTTTGGCTGGAGTCAACTGGGTTACCGAGGCATAGAGATTACTCATCCACTATACTTACTGCTGAAGGTTACGGTTGCTTAGATCCAGTATAGTGATATGAGAATCTTCTGAGGTTAGGAAATGATTGAACACTTCTTGGTGGAATTTATTCTTGTTTTGAACATCAGTTTAAATTTAAGTTAGACTTGAAGCTTAAACCCTGAATTATTTTGAGCGTTTATGAAATTTTCTTCAGTCCTTTCTTTAAGTAAAGTAATGAAATGAATCTGGAACAATTCTTCTGTATGAACAAAATTCTTTCTTTCTGAGTCTGTTAATTGTTTAGACATATCTACTGGACTTAAATTGGGAAGCCAACGTGTAGGGTCTTTCTTTTTAAAAAAAAATTAAGGTGCCAAACTACGGTACCCCCTTACAGTGGTATCAGAGCTCTGATAAGTTCTTGCAGACTGTGGTCTCTGGCCACATCTTCCACAATAAAACCACCTTTCTCCTTGTTGAATCTAATGTTAATCCCCTTATTTAATTCCGGAGGCGCAGGGAAGGGAGGTCTGCCCTTGTCAAGAGGTGGGCTACTTAATCTAAACACAACAGAGTCTGAGATGAGGCCTTGGTAAAATTCCGGTTCAATATTGTATTTGTCATCTTTAGTTATTAATTCTATAGATTTTAATTGGGTTGTATTAATGTCTACATCTACTAGCATTTTAACATCTAAGGAAAATGTAAAGTTTTCTTCCAGCCCAATGAAGCCTCCCAATTCGTCTCCTACTCTGAATAAGACTTGAGAGTGCATCAATTACACTGGTAAATTTCTAATCCTAATCCATTTAGACATTTTAAATTTATAATGGCTAGGATTAAATTTAGGCTGCCATTCAACAAATTTAAAGTTGTATCCTTTATAAAAGACATAGTTAGCGCTTAAAAGGTCAGATTTTAGGGTTTCACTTTTGCAATCAATATACAGAAAATCATCAGGGAGAATGGAGATATTCACCTGGCCCTTGTATGTTTGCTCCCACCATCTTGCGACGCTTTCAATAGGTTGCCTACATCCACTCCATTTTGCAAAAAGACCAAATTTTCTGCAGTGTTCCCTCAAACCCTTGGTAAAAATGTTTTTCATGATAACCACCTTAGTTTTATTTTCACAGTTCACAGCTCTAGGGTTTGCTATTTCCGTCTTTTTTTGCCAAGATGGAGCTCTATGCCTGGGATTCCTATTATCATGCTGCCTCTGGTGATTAAAAGCATACAAGGGTCTAGGGTTCCCCGAATTTCCATGAGTTTTGGAAATAAATTTGCTGTGATATTGAGTATTACTAGCAGGGTCCGGTTTTATGGAACCCTTCACATCTTCCTGGAGCGGCAAGAATCTATTATGAGCATAATGGAGCAGCGTAGATCTTGATTCATGTAGTGTATGTTCTCTTAGAGGAGGGCGGATAGGGCATCCACTTCCTAATGACAGCCGATTTGCACCAGAAGCAAAATCCGGGGTCTTCGAAGTAATTGGCATCACCCACATTTGAGAAACCCTATTTTCAGTCAGTCTGTTATCCAACCTTCCTCTTTCAGCCACAACACGCTCCCTTCTCACAGATTTCTTGTTCTTCACTACTTGCGAGTCAGATTCCGCCCGTGTGTGTGAAGGAGGAGCCCTACCCTTGCCAGAGAACTCTACCTGTAGTGTCATATTCGAATTTGCATATGTGCGAATTTTCGCAGAAGAAGATTAGAAAAAAGCCTTTTCAAAGTTACTAGGGTTATGAACATTAATTTAATCATAAGATTTATTTAATTTATTGATGGAGTTCAACCATAAGAGAGCTAGGATAAGGCGCATATTAGGGTGCCTTAAATGATCCTCTACTCTAGGCCCAAAAGTGGATATGATCCCTCTTGGCCATCATTTGCCATCCATATGAGGTGTACGTAGTGAGGAATCCCATAGCTGCTCCCCTCTTCCATTGTCATCCTCATCCTCCTCCTTATGATTAAAGTTCCTTAACTTAATTGTCAACCGTGGTAAGGGTTTGGGGAAACTACAATAGGGTGTCCAGAATGTCCTTCCCTTCTAAGCCAAGGGTGGGGCACTCCTTGTACCCTTTTGGCCTCATGGGATTATTCGTCACCACCATGAGGTGGTGTGCTTAGAAGAGGACCTCATTACTGTTTCCCCTCCTTGTATTCCCCTATTATCCCTATCATGATTGATCACAGCAAACATATAAAGAATTACACATTATTGTCTCTATTCTATATAAAAGATCATATAATAATATCATATCCTTAGATTGCATTTACATCATGTATGAGCGAATAATTATACATATGACTCATTATGATATCTACCACAAGAATTATTTCTTCATACCAAATCACAATTGTAATACTAAATCTCTGTATGCCTGAATCTGCTATCTTATAATAAATCTGTTCTTGTTCAATCCCCATACAATAGGCTTTCTAATTTTAGGCTGTATACCTGGAATCAGATCAAGCACTTAGCCGTCTCGATTATTCATATGCAAGTATCACACTTATATAATGTTTCCATACATAAACTTATTATTATTTTTTGATTAAAGATCAGATGCTTATTTTCATTTATTTCTTGATCCTCCTTGGATGATCTTCACAAATGAGGTCTTCTTTTTATATCCTTCACGGTAGGAGTCGCAACTCTCCATGTGTAAGGGATGCATCTCTTCATCAATGGATTGCTACCTTCATTTATTTAACCATTAGTCGGCCTTGACAACTTAATCACTGCTATTTATAGTAGTTAGTCTAGAAATGGATTGAAGTTGGCCTTCATAAGGAACTTATTGCTAACTTGGATCAGCTAGACAAATAGACCCAGTCGGCCTCTATAATGAAATATTATTTAATGCCTTTAAATGAGGGTTGTGATCAGATCATTAAGGCAGAGATTTCACCTAACATGGCGAGGACATGATAGTCTGCCCTCCCCAAGATTGGTTGTCCTCAAGCAAGTGATAGTTTTAACCAAATCATTTCGATGTGTGGATCCCTAAACTAACCCTTAGATCCTCCTTGTGGTATAATTAGCTTCTGTTGTGCAAATCTGATATTACCCTAATTGCAATTTTGAAACAACAAAATTGAGAGTTGGCAAGGTTCTTAAGTTATTTTTATGCATAATTTTGTAACTATAAAGAGGTGATTTAGTTTGTCCAACCTTGGAACAATATTGTAGATATCTCTTAAGGTCAAGGCTAGAACTTATATACTAGGATGAGGATTAGAAGCATGACACACATATATGACCTCAAATCTGAGATGATCACGCTGACTATGCCTTATAAAATGGAGACCTTTAGAAATTAGTTTGCTGAGTCTCATTGTTTGTATGGTAGTCGTACCCCAACACGATTGTTCGAAAGAGGGTGAAATGCTATAACATTTTTAAAGAAGCTTGATATTGTGGTGGATGACTATGTTCAATCATACCACGAACAGTTTTTGAAAATGATTTTAGTGATGTTTCACAATGTGTGATAAGTAGTTTATGAAATGATAAGAGCTTTTGGTACAAAGAGTTATTAAGTACCACTTATGATGGTGGAACTGATTTCGAAGAAACCCTAAATGATGGTTTTACTTCATCATTACATACTGTTCATGAGAGGAATACAGATATGTCCAAATTTCTTGCTTTATAAGCTGTTGGATGAATATGTCTAAGTCAATAGTTAAAACAAATGGCGAGATAAATTTCTCAAAAACGTATAAAGGTTGTATTAATAAGAGAATGTAAAAGATCTGTGATCTTGATTAAATAGGTCTAGATGATGACATGAAAAGTTAATAATAATAGCTATACCTGACATCAATAATTAGAGTATGTATCATGAACCCTTAACATCGGAAAGGAATTAGCCAATGAGAAATTTAAGTTGGTAGTGTAAATATTACTGACATCGTAGTTATCAAATAGAAGTTAGTAATGAATAAGATTTCCATTTCTAATTATGGAAATCTGGCATCACCCCTTTTTGCCATATAGTTTGTATGCATATAGATTGTTATGGTTGGATACCGACTTATTGGTAAACCTACATGGCAGGTCATGAATATATTGAATGGCTAGTATTATCTTCGTCAGATGATATTCTCAACATGTCTCCTTTCTCCTTCTAATGACGATTTATAGGCAAACTTACTATACTCGTCAAATTCTTATACTATCTGTAATGAGCCTGACCTGGCTCTGCCTTTAATTTAATTTAATTGTGCCCAAAATTTAATAATTCTCAAGCAATTCCTTTACAAACAATGATCCAGCAGAATTCTCGATTTCATATATGAAATTTCAATGCTTTATTTCTAACCCAGCACAGTCAATTTATTTAAAATAAATTATCTACTAACTTCTGATAAAGATAGTTCAACGTTCCAGTATTACAATAGTATTTATTGCTATTCACTATGAAGGCAATGTATTAAAAAATACCATAAGTCTCCAATGTGTATGGAAGCAGCTCACGCCACCCAATAGTGTCTTCACGCGATCCCCTAGCCGTAGCTTTAATAGCTACTTCACCACGCTGCCCGAACTGTAGTTTGTAATCAAAACAATATACTGATTTTGCTGTCAGCTGAAGTGTATAATGATTGACGGCAACTCTGGAATTCACAGCAATGGTGGTAGTTTGCTGGTGTCCTCACGCGGATGGACTGCTAGTGTCGCGCGGCCAGCAACTGCTCCTTACGCGGTAATACTACCCGCGTAGCAAGTCTTCCCACAGTGGCTAAGTCTTAACGCTGCTTGTTCTTTCTTTCCCCACATGCGTGCTCTCAGCCAAATGGAGATTCTCTTGCCCGTGCAAGAAGATGTAAATCGTGCGGCTAGAATATAGTTAACGCTGCTCCTCAATAAAGCACGGCTGGAGTATATACCATGCGTGCTGGACTCAATAATGACGTTGCTCACACAAGCCACAATCTGAATTCACACGCAACACTTTAAGCATGTGCCCGTCCAGTCTATGTCCAATTCGGTATCCAGTATAAAGAATTTCACAATCCTTAAGTATTCGTTCCACCCTTCACAAATTCCAGAATTGATTTCTTCCTCCAATCACAAGCAAGACAATACAAGGAAGAATTGAAATCAATTATACAACAACAATCGATTGAAGACGAATTGATCATACAACAGCGATCAATCAGAGATTAACTCAAGAAGAATCAGTCTTCGAGAAACTAATTTGATCCTTCGGCTAGGGCTCAGATGATTAGGAACAATTCCCAAGAACAATTTTCAATAAACAAGCATTAAGAATGCCTCCGTATTTATAACTCTTCGGACGCCATAGTTTCCCAAAAGGATATATCAGTTAACCAGTCTCCGGAATAACAACTTCCAAATTATTATAACAATAAAGTATTATTATAATAATATAACTTTATTATTAATTAATAACATATCGTTATTAATTAATATTAATTAATTAATCAATATGCACTCCAGTGATAAAACCTGC
>MU223426.1:269190-288491 GCA_018584345.1 Thuja plicata
GATTAGTTTGGGATCCAGGTATTTGATTGCAGCATGCAGATACCGATTGCTTGAGGGCAAGCAATCTCCGGGGAGGGATGATTTGTAATGTCCCCTTTTTAGGGTACATTATATTGTGCCAGTTTGTCGGTGAAGGATGTCGATGGTAGCCGACTGTCGATGGTAGCCAAACTCCATAAAATAAATTCTTATCTAGCACGCATAAATTCTTATCTAGCACGCATAGATCCTTCTGTTCGATGGTAGCCGACTGCAGTATTACTGAAGTGTCTCAGCCTGAGAATGACTCGGGTGACTTCCCACACAGTGTAATCTCCACGCTCGTTGTTGATACCCCTTATCACGTGCATCCATACACGGCTCCCACACTCGCGGAACTCCCGTTGCAATCTACTTTGCTGCAAGCTTCGGACGGAGAGCTATGATGATCCCGCAGCAACGAGTGGAGAGTTTAGTGCACCGTCTGGAGAGTGTTCTAACTCTCAATAGTCGCGTAGCTATATCCTCAGATACCTCTCGATACCAGTATTATTATAATCGAAGACGCCTTGTGCTCACCTCTGCATACGAAAAAACTATTGAATAGTTTGGAGAGGTTCACGCCACCACTAAAGTCTTCCACACTCTACGTCTCACCCCACACAACTCGGCGTCCCAGCTTGGACGACAAGACAACTCTGGTCAAGTCGCGGGTAGGATACAGTCCCGTTACCACCGACGTGTGAAGACCCCTCCAAGACGCACATAATACACAGTCATAATCGTGATGTGGAGGTTATATAAGACGCGGGGAGTACACCGTCTTCTACCCACACCTGGACGGCAAGAGGAACTCAAACTCGGTTATCAACAACAATTTCGAACTAATATATTCAACGCTTGGACCAAGACCTTTTGTCCTGCTGAGTGAGCAGTTTACTTGCTTGCTAGTTCGATGTGGTGGATATTTGTTTTATCCTTGCTGAGTGAGCAGGTTGCTAGTCTGCAAGCTTCGAAAGTCTGAAGCCACTAATAATAAATATAAACCAATTTTGAAAGAATACCAATCATCACATGCGTTTGAAACACTGCCTTACATGTTCTGGAAATGCAAAAGTGCATTCTATATCAGAGATAGTAATGCCCTGTTACTGAAGTCCCGTAGTATTCCCACTAACTGCGTTTTATCAGAGCGACCCTTAATATGGTGATTGCAAGTGACAAGATGACAACCAAAAACTGAGATCCACTTTCTGAAATCTGTCACTGATAAAACTCTTCTGCAAAATTATTTACCTCACAAACTGGAATTTCTCTGATAAAAACTCTCATAAACCTTTCTGGAAACTTGTTCATTTTTATTTTATTTTTTATTTTGGAATAAATTCCACAGGCTGGCAGGAAAACCAGCTCTGATACCACTGAAATGACCCTAACTGACTATTTACTGTTTCCAACTGATAAAACTGATGCAGATTTATAATAAACAATAACATGCAAAGAACCAGTAGGTAAACTCGAATAACCGGCAGATGTATTTATAAACCAGCAAATACAATCATGCATAATAACTCAAAAAATGGCATGTATTTTATAACAGCAATACAAAACCATAACATATGATATCCAATCTGAGATACAGCAAATAACAGTAAGACTGAAGGAAAGAACCTGATAAAACAATGGCGAACTCTGTATGAATCCGCACCGGGATGAATCGGGTTTCCGTCCAATCCACCAAGAAATGCTGAAGGTTTCCGTCCAATCCACCAAGAAATGCTGAAGGTTTCCGTCCTCAGATTTATGATTCGATAGCTGAAGCTTCTCGAATTCTCAAGGAGAAATAAAATCTATAATACTGAAGCATCCTCAAATGAGATCCTCAACCTCCTCTTATAGCTGCAGCTATGACTCTTCAGTTTCCCCACTGAGACTCTTCGTTTGCCCACTTTCGTCTCATTATAGACTCACTTTAAGTCATTTAAAATAAATGACCGTTGAGACAAATAATAAGTGAGGAATCGTCCGGCATTAAAACGGAAGCCCAAACGAGCTCAGATGCCGTCGTGTAATAGCTCGCCGGAAAGCTCTCAACGAGACGCTCCAAGACCACCTACTGAAAAGTCGTGAATCCTGAACCCCTGTTGACCTACTATAAATAGTAAGTACTCCGGAAACCTGCATAAACTGCACTGGATGGCCTGGAACTAGAAACACCTAGGCCGCTCATCCCCTGGAACACGACCATGCCCCGGTTAGCCCACCGAGCCAAAGTGAAAAGGGCTAACAAACTGGCACAATATAATGTACCCTAAAAAGGGGACATTACATCTGCCTTGCGTACTCCCGCAATCTAGATATCCATCCACTGTAAAACCATCCTGGATGTACTGACCCTGCAAGACACCTCCTGCTAACTTGCAGTAACCAACCCCATCAGCAACACTTGTAACCGTAATAAGAGGGACCACATCTTCAACCTGCTCACAACCATAATCCGTGGACGTAGAAACATTACCAAATGCTGCTATAGCAAACTGAACTATGTCCGCAGATGGTGAAAACTGTGCCATGCCCAATTCAGGTGAGTGTTCAACATCAACCTCGAAAAGCGGATTGTCATATGACAATGCTATATCCATCTCAATGAAAGGATTGTTCACAAAGTGAACCTCACCACTATGTTGATCTGTACTGTAATATGTCGATGTAACAAAATCATTCACCTCATAATCAACAACAACATGTGTGCTACCATCAGTGCACACATCGTCAACTAAGGTACTGCCACTAAGCACCTCAACGGATGGCTCATCTGGTAAGGTAGAAGCTGCTGATATGACAGTATCCTCACACATTTCTTCCAAAGTAGCTGCATGTCCATCCAAAACCCGATCCTGGGACCTATTACCAGACACACTTTGCTTGCCACTACGTAAACCAACTCTTCTTGCAAATAAGTCACAAGCTATCCAGTGATATTGCTTCTTTGCTGAACCATGCATTCCATATAGCTTTGGATGAAAGTCCATAAAATGGTAAAAAGATAAATCTTTCCTAACCTTTTGAGCAAGAGTGTTATATTCCTCAAACATGCTAATCACTGCATCCCTCATGATAGTCATTTCATCCTGTGGTGTAACCTTCATCTGATTTCCTAGCTTAATTAAATTCCTAATTATTTCCATGACTGAAGCAACTGCAAGAGTGCGGATCACTCACATGTCATCTGTAGGACCAATATAAAATTTTCCCAGAGGAAAATTTCTACCTCTGCGAGTGTAATGGAAGCCTGGAATATATCTATTCCTCTGCATTAAAATTTTAGAAAAACCCACTTCCTTGCGGACTGGCAAGAAAATGGCTCTGATACCACTGTAAGAACCCTTGCCTGGCTCTAACCCTTAAATTGACTGCAAAGAAACTCTGAGTGTTGGAATTTGATTATTTTGTTTAATTCTTTCAACAATATATATAATTTTGATATCTTTTCCAAATAATTAAAATGCTTTACAAAACAAATAAACTCTTAAGTAAACACTACTGAAATTTACAACTCTCCAAATTCTGAAATTCATTCTCAAAGTCCAATTTTGAAATCAACATATTTAATATTAATTGTAGCATGCATAGGAGGGAAATTGCACATTTGTAAAAACCTATAATCCTCCCACGTTTTTCCTTAAGGACTGGCCGCAGCTTCTTTCAAGACAATTAGCGGCTCATCATATGTGTGACGCTTCTACCACTGCACTAGCAACTAGCTGCGGCTTGTAGAAGAGTCAAGGATGGCGGATAGCAATAGTACTCGCGCCATTGTTTGGTACTGCTGCCTCTTCATCAAAGCAAATAAAATAACCAGTTTGCGGCTTAGTTATTCACTCTCAAATTTCAACAAGAAATCGCCAAGATCAACAATTAATCGATTTACAATTCACTGGGAGCATTCACTAGTTCAAAGTGCTGAAAGCAATCAAAGAATTTGCAATTCTTTGAGCCAAATCACCGAAACCCTTGAAGCCAAATTCACAAGCTGAAAATATCAACACATAATAATGAATTCGATTTCCTTCATGTCTTTTATAATCTCCCAAAGAGAAATCGAATCCCTAGCTTCTTCAACACATTTTCATAACTTAAAACACTGTCATTAAAACATTTGACTTGCATAACTTTTCCATTGAAATATAGTACTTCATTATATTTCTTCACATTAAATGACAACATTTACATATAAGTCATTATAATTAATTAATGACTTGACTTTATTAAATGAGCTCATAATATAATTAATTAAGTGAACTTAATTAATAAAATCATCAGCCCAAGCCAACCCAAAAGCTCTGTTTTGGCAAGACAACTGCCCGGTCACCTTGCCACTAATAGACACTGCCAAAAATAGACTTACTTAACTAAGTCCCTCAAACTGGAAACTTTGCAAATGAATCCACAATTCCACTGATACCAATGCACAGGTGCCCTGCTATAAATAACAATCATGACGATCACCCAAAATAAACACTTACTATAAATAGTAAGTATGTCAATCTGACCCAAACGAAGAGCAATCCTGGCATCACAGACCTCCAGAGTGGAAATTGACCACTGGCTCCGCCACACGACCCCCTCCAACATCCCGATTAGCCTACGAGGGTCACATAAATAAGCTAATCCCATGTGCCTAAAAGCGGGGACATTACATACAACAATTTCAATACTCGAACTCTTCAATGTACCATTCAAACTAAATCACCTCTTACTTTCTCATGGTTATCAAAAAAGTAAGGTATAGAGCACCGACTTTACTCCAAAATCACATTTACTCAACAAATTCTTCTTTAATAGGAATCTAAATCTACGAGCTACCTTCTCAATCACTCTACAATCAAAGAAGTCATGATCAAAAGGGTATTCTTGAAGTTCATGGTCCTAAATTTCCATAGCTCAGCATCAATAAGTCATTATCTGCACATATGATTTTCATCCCGTGATTCTACAGATGGAGGATGGTTAGTTCAGTAGTCCAATGAATACACATACATTCAATCGACCCTACAAGTACATTTTTACAATTTACAGATGTTGTTCCTCAAAGAACTTCCATGCTTCTATTGCATTAGCAACTTACGTATACTTCTGAAGGCCACGGTAGCATACACGATCATGAACATGCCTAGTTTAGTGTCGAATAAACCTTCCTTTAATCTTTTTTTGCATGCATACCCTAGCTAAAGATCAACCAAAAGAAAGCAAAAAAAATGGCGATTGATGCTAAATATAAAACCTCAGAATGTCGGCAATCCGGCAACAAATCCTCTATAAAGAAAAAATAGTGTTGCACTGTGCCCCTGTCTCTCGAACCACAAACTCTAGGAATTAAAAGTAATTTCTCCTTTTTAAACAGTGCAAGAATGCACTAGCAGCGATGGCCTTGTCTTTGCAAATAATGGCGCAATTCTTGCTTCTGTGGCCCCTTTCACTTATTGGCCCTTTGACAATCAGGTTGCAGCTTTATAAATTGCAATAACTCCTCTACAATTTCTTCTTTTATTGTGGCAGCTACCTTTCACCTCTAGCAGATTTTGATTTCCTTTAATTATAGCAGCAGACACTTTCTTGGCACCTCCTTTGTCTGCCTACGGAGAAATGGCCCAAGAAATTCCCCAAACAGAAAACGCAAATCTCACAAACTCATTTCTCTCTATTACTTCCGCCACCCTGTCGAATGAGATTGCAGGCTGCAATGAGTGGAAGTGGGTGATAACGATTGGATCTGCAAACTCCATGCTGGCTAGAAATAAACCACAACCTATTGCAAATTTGAATCTTCAGCCAAGAACTTCCACCATGTGCACAGACATAAATAAATGAATGCCACAATTAGTAATCGGCCACGGGTAAAATGAAAAGGCTGACCCAATGTAAATAAAAATACTAATCTATTGCCATCTCAAATATGTAGAGAGATCGCGGGTTGGAAAATATATCACAACCCCTAAACAATATAGTCTAAACAGAACGAGATTGAATGCACAGCCAACTGAGAACCGAAAACTAAGACGAGATGCTAACCCTATGGTTCTAATACCATATTAGAAAAATGGGTAGAGATAAATGGGAGCTGCAAAAATCAAACACAAATAATAACATGCTCTGTCTTATTATTTTCATCCAAATACAATACATATTTATAGGATTTCTATTTCCTACATTATAGGAAACCTCATTAACAACCTCCCTATTTATATTGAGTTGTTTCAACAACTCAACATACGTACCACTAATAAAAATAACCTATTAAACAAACCCTGTGACTATTAATAATATTAAGTTGTTTCTCAATAACTTAATATTATGTCACTTATTAACACATACATATTAACACCTATGTGAACACTAATTCCCAACATGAAATATATGAACACCTATAGGTGTATCATGAAATGCCTATAGGGCTCTTTGTAAAACCCTTTGTGGGATTTCTGACTAAAATTTTCGACAATTTGAACAATGTAGCAGAACTGTGAATCCTAGAATGAATCCACCAAGGGTTGAGTTGGGTTTTTGTCCAACCAACCAAAGTACCCAAGAGTTTTTGTCCCAGGGCACACAAAACCGAAAGCCAGAAGTGCTCAGAGCTCTTCACAAGAAAAATAAAATCCAATAGACTGAAATGAGTCCAATTCTGCCTTTTTATAACCCTCTCAAGAAGCGTCTAGAAAAAACCTTTCGATTTCCCTCTTTAAATTGAATACTTGAGGCGAAGGGAAATAACACAGTGACCCTCTTTTAATTCATTATTGACATAAAAAGTCAATTGAATGGCATTATTAAATAATTAAAATAAGTCATCATTAAATTTATTTGTTTTTCAACAACTTACGTTTTAATTATTTAATTAAATTCTAAGGTCCAAATAAAAGGGACATTACATAAAAATGAGGAAGAGAAGAGTATGTAAAGCAAAGGAGTGACATGCTACTTGGCATTCTAAAGCACAAGTGGGGAACATAAAACATTTTATCATTTCTCCAAGTAAGTGCCCACCTCAAGTAATACTTTTCAGTAATCAGCTCCCACAATCCCTCAATAGATCGGTTCAATGATGGACTCATTTTAACTTTTGTTTGACGTCGATCATCATCCACACAATGGTTCAGTATCAATGTATTATTCAGTTTAGATTCAAAGCACATTCATCATATTAGACGTTGTCATCGATCCCTCAATAGATCGGTTCAATGATGGATTCATTTTAACTTGTATATGACATTGATCATCATCTACACAATGGTTTGGTATCAATGTATTATTCAGTTTAGATTCAAAGCACATTCATCATATTAGATATTGTCTTCGATCCCTCAATAGATCGGTTTAATGTTTATGAATTATCTTTTCCACACACGCCCTTTGATCTCTTAATAGACTGGTTCAATGTTTCACCCCAGCTTCCAATTTCATCCTCATTCCATACACAACCAAGAGACTAACATTAACCACGGGCACTCTTGCTCTCCCAGCCATAGACAATCCACGATTGTCTCCCCCGAGCACTGCTTATTCTCCATAAAGCAGATTATGTGTAATATCTATTATTTTCAAGAGAGGAAGATTAATCTTCCTTTATACCTTTTGTGGTGCCCCTTCACCAAGGGACGCCACTCTTCCAAGTGGCTCCAATTATTATATTATTAATATAATATAATAATTATTATATTATTATATAATATAATAATTATACATTATAATTATATTATCACATAATAATATAATTATATTATCTCACAATAATAATATAATAATTGTATTATCAATCACAATAATTTTATCAATATAATTATTATATCATAATAATTATATTATCACAACCTTTATGTTATCTATGTCGGTTTGAAGGAATCCGACCATAGCTACAATAACATTAACACTCCCTCTTAGTTAGGGAGGAATCCTTCTTGATAATCTTCTGGTTCGTCCTCCCAACGTTATCTTCAACACTCCGTCTTAGCTAGGGAGGATCTACTCAGATATTTGAGTTATAGAGTAATGTCCACCATGGTTACTCCAAGAGGGTGGCTCCATCATGGCTGCTCCCATGAATGGAAATGCAAACAAACACAAGTGTTGATCATAGAATCACTCACGTGATTTCGTCATCTCACGATGACGGTCACCATAGCTACTCCCAGAGGGTGACTCAACACAAGTGTTTAGTCATGGAGTCACTCACATGACCTCCACCATGGCTACTCCCAGAGGGTGGGTCCATCATGGTTACTCCTATGAATGGAAATATAAATGAGCACAAGTGCCCATCACAAAATCACTCAACGTGATGTCGTCATCTCATCATGACGTTCACCATGGCTACTCCTAGAGGGTGAATAAACCACAGTGCTAAGTCATGGATTATTTCTCATGACATCCACCATGGCTACTCCCAGAGGGTGGAACAAGGGCTTTTACCTCAAAATTCTCTCTCACAGAGAAGAATGCATTACAAGGACTGACACCTCAAATTTCTACATCTCAGAGAAAAATGCTACAAGGGATGATACCTCAAATTTCTCTGTCTCAGAGAAATATGTGACAAAGGCTGATACCTCAAATTTCTCCGTCTCAGAGAAAAACGCTACAAGGGTTTGCACCTCAAACTTCTCTCACAGAGAAGAATGCATTAACAAATCTTCATGATGATGTGGCTTCCTCTGAAATAGATATTAACCTTCTGACCTCCTTGTCCAAGGTTGCTTCTGATGAAATGTCAGACTCCCTTAGAATCTTGTATCAACCTTTTGACCTCCTTGTCCAAGCTTGCCTGTGATGGATTATCAAACTCCCTCTGAGTATTATTTCCTCCTCTTCGAAGAACCTGATCACAATCTGTATAGACTCTTCCTCTTCGAGAGACGTCTCAACTCAGTCCTTAAGGACAACATGGGCAGACTCCTCACTCTCCAATTTAAAGACAATCATCCCACTGTCAATACACAACACGACCCAACAAGAAGGGCAGAGCCTGTGCCAACACTGCCTCCTCCCTCAGTCGCGACTCACATCACCACAACTCACACATCCCCGCCATGCTTTCCACAAATCATTGTTCATTTAGACACCAAAATGTGACTAAAATAGATTCAATCTTTACTATTTGGTTCTCAGAAAGCTCTTGCAAGATCTCTCATCATTTCAGAGATTATAATGCAAAGATAGCTTGAATCACTCAGCTTAGCATGCACATGAAACCTTCTTAAACTCTGTCCTTATGATTTTCCATATTTTCCTCCGTGGGAATGAATTGGAGATGAACTTCTGCACACTAATAATAAGGACACATCAACTATAATCTCCATGGTGAATATTAAGCCGAACAACAACAGCTTAACATGCCCATCCCGAGGATATGTTGTTAATAGATTCACTTGTTATGCAGCTTAATCACTTCAATGACTGATAATGACCATCACAACAGAGTTTTTAGGGAACTAGATCGCAGCAACCAAAGCCGCCAACGTAGATGGAGGAGTCGCTGATTCAAATATGTGCACAACCTGAACAATTATGTAGACGGATACCACCTTCAAAATGAGTTTAAGCCGCAAAAAAAAAGGTCCACGAACAGGCAAATGCCAACATCTTCCACGATAAAGATTTTTTTTCCAGACCGTAGATTACAAGTTGTCAAGCATGAAACCGTAAAGAGTTCTTTAGTGTATCAACATAAATCGCAACCAACTTTGACGTATCTCTGATCAACGATAGATCGCTGCATCGTTTGTACTCCTATCTCCAAGCTCATCTGGTCCATGCCATAGAGCTTACGATTCAATGAATCAACTTTGATCTGGAAATAAACACAAGTCAGTCGGGGACAAGGCAAGCCTCAAACTGTCAACTTTGCCAGCCTTGAATGAACACATGCGCTCATCATGAATGGATGCACGTAGAAATATGATCCTCCAAATTGGGCCCATTATATCAACAAGGAAACAAGTGCACGAAGGAAATAGTGAAGCCACAAATTGTGTATTGCTCTCACATGACACGACCTCTGAATATTGCCGCAATTTGGAGTTTGGAGATCTGTCTTGAACTCACCGTGATTGGAACATGACCGTCTGTGTCTCGAGCCGAACATGGATATGAAGTATATCAAAACAGTGACCTGAATATGAAATCTCTGGCCATCTGAAGACATTAATAGGGCTTCGGCAAATTGCAAATTCTGTGTCAAAGACAGTATACAGCTCATGATACATACATCCTCCGATAACTAATTCTCCTGTTCATGGAAACAAAGATTGCTCTCTCAGTAGCTTGCACTTGGCAATGATGGAGTCTTCAACTTGTAATATAGCATAGATAGCCACACACGACAAATATTTACGAAGATATATTCCAATCTGGCAACCTTTATTGTAGTCTTTGCCCAAATAATCAAGCCTTCCATAGTATTCGAGTTTCAATATAATACGATCGGCGAACATTAGAATTATTGGAATATTTACATAATTCTGCACCTTATAATGTCACCGCTTCAATATTTCCCTCATTATTTTGTTTAATATACTTAGCGTCGTATATCTAACTTCCAAACATTAGGGCGATACAATAATGCAAACAATAGTGTCACTGCCGAAATAATTATAGCACCCAATATGAACTTTCGATATAATTGTCAATATTAATATTCAGTGGACACACCTTTGGTGTTCAAATATATATATATATATATATATATATATATATATATATTCTAATATATCGAAACATACGAGTCCCAAAGAATAAAGTCTCAATATAGTTGAATCGCAGCGCTCCAATCATATATTAAAGCTTCCTTGGCAAATATTTAATGGCAACAATAGTTCTCAATATAATTAATGATTTCCCCAAGTCTCTCGTAATTCTTCAATGAATCGTCAAATCAACAGTAGCTCCATGTTACTAAGCCAATGTGTCGGGAAATAATGGAATCAATGACCATAATCTGAGAAGGGCTTATGTGTATAGACATACACAGGATGGAAACAAATTAGATTGCCAACTCCAAATGAAGGAATTAATCATGAGGCCAAGGAAACATTGATGAATCGCTGCTTTGCCAGTCAAATAAGAATGTGCCCCTCAAATAGAGAATGCACGATGTAGCATTAGATTTGACCACCACACAAGCCAATCGCACTGCCACTGATTCTGTCTTAAACACACCCTATCTAAAACAAATCGTGGAGAATGCTCTGCCTGTAGATGAAACCTGGTTCAAAACCAAATTGAGACCGATCACAAAATTATAGGCATAGAATCCTCTTTAAGCCCTTTAATCGTGCCTGCTCTGATACTATGTTGATTTTTAGTGTGTGCTCGTTTAACCATGGACACTCTTGCCCTCCCAACCAAAGACAATCCATGATTGTCTCCCCTAAGCACTGCTTATTCTGCATAAAGCAGATTATGTGTAATATCTATTATTTTCAAGAGAGGAAGATTAATCTTCTTTTATGCCTTTTGTGGCGCCCCTTCACCAAGGGACGCCACTCTTCCAAGTGGCTCCAATTATTATATTATTAATATAATATAATAATTATATTATTATATAATATAATAATTATATTATTATATAATATAATAATTATACATTATAATTATTATACATTATAATTATAATATAATTATATTATCACATAATAATATAATTATATTATCTCACAATACTAATATAATAATTATATAATATAATTATATTATCACACAATAATAATATAATAATTATATTATCAATCACAATAAATTTATCAGTTATCATAATAATTATATTATCACAACCTTAATGTTATCTATGTCGGTCTGAAGGAATCTGACCGTAGCTACATTAACAGGGTTGGGTTCGGTTTTCCATGCAAATACACATCCCAAGGCACAAGCACACATCCCAAAGCACAAGCACACAATTTCTCTGGCAAAACTCTATATTCCACAAAATAACAACCATTCACAAGTTACAAAGGCAAAAAATAATTAATATAAAATTTTCCAAAATTTCCCAACAACCTTCAATATCTAAAAAAAATTGAATTAAGAAAATCATCAAAACAGTTTGACAACCACATAAAACTTTAGGTTTTTTTAAGAGTTTGGATACAAAACTTGTAATTTAAAATTAAAGTTCCTATAACATGAAAATGAAATCTAACAATTGCCAAGGACAAATATTCATTTTTCTCAACAACCTATACAAAACAAAAAGGTCATATGCATTACCAATTAAGATGGGAGCATGGCTATACTTACTCATACTAACACATTTTTAAATTTCTTTTACATAAACACAAATAAAATCATAGATATCTTTCCTAAATATATGTCGTTCCCTTTTTAGAATTAAAGGATTTAATATATTTGAAGGTTGGCCAAAAAATGTTTAAATAATTGTTCTTAACACTATTCAAAATGTAATTCAAAAAGGGCTTTTGAGTGTAGTTTGAATTTTTTAAAATAATTGGAGGGAAACGTAAATAAACTCTAAAATAAAAAAGAGTGCCCAAAGTAAGTGCCTATAAAAGAGAGTTTAAGGCTCACATCAAAGGATTTGATTCTCTCTGTAATATGCTGCCCTGTTTTGCCTTTGTTTTTTTTGTGTTTTGCAATGGTTTTGAGATGATAAACAAAGTGCAAATTGTAAGAACCCTTGCTGGTTCTAACTCTGCCAGACCTCTAAATTGCTATGCAATGATATATTTGACTGATTGTTTTGGAATAAATATGCAATTTCTTGAATCTTTTAAATAGATTGACAAAGTAGAATTAACTTATGTAATTTTTTAAAAACTTTCAAAAGTGTTGCCAGGCAAGAATAAACTTTGCAAGAAATAACAAACTGAAATAAAGTTCAATTATATGAGTGCTGCAATTGAATTTTATTATTTATATCTTCAAATACAATGATAAAAAACACTCTATTAATACCCAGAATTTGCACCAACTCTTTTATAATGAAATTTGGAATTAATAGCAGCAAGGTAAAAAGCTTGAAATCTGATCAACAATAGCTGCAAGAATGAAGCTACAGGTCTGCAATAGATGAGACTTCAAATATATACACAAACCTTTGATATTTCTTCACCAATAAATCCAATCATGGCCTCTGAGTAAAGTCATCGCCATTTGCACAATTCATTGGATATTACACCAATTCAAAGTGCTGAAAACTATGAAGAATTCCCAATTCTTCAAGCAGAAACTTCTGAAACCCTTGTCTCCAAATTCTTTTCACACAATTTAATAATATCAAATGCATAGAATCGATGAATTTTCTCTTGCCTTGGCTTTTTATAATTCTTCAAGAGAAATAGACATGTCTCTTCACAATGTCACATATACACTTCTCATAACTTAAAAATATTTAGCTTTTGTTGCACTTGCTTTTGATGTATTTGAAATATAATATTTAATTATATTTCTCTCCATTTGGTGCACAATAAAATAATATAAAGTATACTTTATTAAATACTTATAGCTCCCTTTTTAAATAACACTATCACTTATTATAAAGTATACTTTTAAAACTCCCTTTTAAATAAAGTCCACTTAAACCATAAAGTTATATTATATAATTGTGATGCACTTTATTAAATGACTTTTAAATCATTAAGTGGCCCCATTCACATAAAGTGAAAATATAACTTTATAATTGCACTTTATCATTAATTATTACTAAAGTATTACTTTATTAATAATTAAAATAACATAACTCAAATAATAATCATTATTTCTTGTTTCCGTCTGAATCTGGGAGCTAACCATTGTATCCATTGTGCATCCAACTGCCTTACTAAAAATAGTAAGGGTCTCTCTCTAACATCCGCTAACTTACTATAAATAGTAAGTCCCTAAAACTGAGCCAATTGACGAATGAGTTAATCATTGTGCATACCATGAGTCTGGGTGCCCTTGTCAAAAATAACTCTATACTGCTAGCAAACTGTCCAGGTGCCCTGCTAAAGATAGAAACCCCAACTTACCCAAAATAGACACTTACTATAAATAGTAAGTGTGTCGATCTGACTCAAACGAAGAGCAATCCTGCACATCCCCTATCACAGGAGTGGGAAAGGGTCTCTGGCTTTACCAACTAAACCCTTTGAACAACTCCATTAGCCTACGAGGGTCAGGAAATAGGCTAATCCTCTAAAAGTTGACCCTCATGAAAATGGGGACATTACACAGATAATAAAGTAACTTGCAGCAATTTAACAACTTAAAAAATTGACTAAATTCAGAAATATATGAAGCTGAAAATTCCAAATTTTATTTCTAAACTGAAAATACATTTTTTGGCAAAAGTAAGGGCAATCCAGACCATCAAATAACATGACACATTTAATTCAAACATACCTGTAAAATGTAACATTGAAATAGCTTGAACTGTTCATGAATTTTGCCAACTATTACTCCCAAAATGGATGTCAAACTCCAAAAAACTCCAGCAATGATAAAGAAGATTATAACACTGTAGTTTCCCACTCTAGGCACCTCCAAATTGCTGAAGAAAACATCAAAACCCTAGCTGACTAACTCTAGAAAGCTCATGTCCCTCCTTAGCAATGTACGACCAACAAAATAAATGAATGAACAGCAAACCCTTCCTTTTATTCTTCTACTCTTGTAAATCTTCTCATTGCCTTGGCTTGTTCTTTTATTCTTGGTTTCTTCTTGATGTCTTGATCTTGAAATCTCCCTATTGACATGCTTTGAAACTTGTACTTGACTTTGCACTTGTAGAACTGGTGTAAGTGTGGCATGTAGTTGGACCACCCATTGAACTTGGATTTCTGGAGGAAATTCAAGTTTGCATGAGTTTCCCACCTTGATGCCTTGGGCTTAATCTTTGACTTGAGAGCACCTTGCCAGCCTTACTTGGATTTTAAACTCAAACCTCGCCCTTCATGATTAGCTTCCATCTTCAACTCCTACCACTTTTATCCTGCCATACAATTCCATGCATTAGATTTTCAATTGACTTACTTCTTGAAATTGAAACAAAGCTAAGGATAACAGCAAGTCTTAGTTTCCTGTTCGCTGATGCATCAAGAACAACTTCTAAGGAACCTGATCAGAACTTAATTGACAGTGATTTCAGATTGTTAACTATATGAAAATTCTTACAAACTCATTCACTATCAAGAATTAATAATACAAACTACTATGTAAACCTTCCCAAGGCAATTTCACCTTGCTGTGATAAAAAATGAATGACTGTAGATGTCACATCTGCAACTTTATGAGCTTGTAAGGGTCTGATATAAGCTCAGATTAATGCCCTTTTTGGCATATCAGCACTGTCAAAAGATACAATTCGATGCAACTGAAGGACCTGGTCTTGTTATAAGTCTGAAATGTGCTTGAGGTGATTAAAATCTGTATGGCTGCAACTGATAATCTCTGCAATCAGCTTCCTTTGTATGTATTTTTCATGAAACTTGATGAAAATCTTGTTCTTTCAGCCCCTTTGTGGATCGAACTGTACCTGCAACAGCTTCTAAACTTTCTTTTTGGAAATGATTTTAATTGCGTTTGGGTCCAAACTTAAATACTTTGCCTCTCAACTCAAATTTTCCTCTTGCTGAGGCCGACTTGGCTTCATAAAATTGAATTCAAACAATTAAAATCTAATTGCTACCTTGCCAAATTGTATTCATCCCCTTCTTGGATATTGGAATTTAATGCTTAGCATTAAATACTCAGCTCTCTTTATTGAATTCGATTTATCAATGTTGTTTGCATTTCAAATTACAAGTCCTCATGCTTGGATCAAATCCCCTTGAGGCAGGCATTGGTTAAATTGGAGGCCTCTACATTTGAATTTAAGGTCCATACAATCAGATTTAGGGTCACACATTTGGATTTGAGAGCTCGTGTTTGAAATTATGGCCTATTTCATCAAACTCAAGCCCACAAGCCAGATTTAAGACCCATCTTTATGCGAATAGGACCATACGTTTGGATCAAGGGGCCTGATTAAGGCCTTCTTGTTCGAATAAGGCTTATGTGTTACCCATTAGTGCCCATACGTTTGATTTATAGGGCCTGTGGTCTCATTTAGGTGCACACCTTTGAGGTTTAAGGCCATTCTCATGGCCATACATTGGGAACAAGGGCTTATGCAATTGAATACGAGGCCACATGTTTGGTTATGGCCCGCTTTATTGAATTTATACCCAGATTTAGGCCCACGTGTTGGAATTATAGGCCCACACGTTTGATCTATGAGGCCTATGCGTTTGGATTTGGGTCTTAGCTTTATAGAAATGGGACCACACGTTTGAAACTAGAGGCCCATACGTTGGATTCAATGGGGCTGCAAGTTCGAACTTAAGCCTATACTTATACAAAACGGTGCCAGATGTATGCTTTGAGGCCCACATGTTGGAAATGAAGGCTTATGATGATTGGATCCAAGGCTATTCGACCAGGCTTAAGGCCCCATGATTGGTTTTCGATCTCTTATGATTAGACCCATTCCTCTTTTTCAAATTGCTTTCCTGTTTCATTCACTCGTGGCCTCCTTATTCAAATTGATCCCCCTTCATGTGGCAGTGCATTCAATTGCCACTTGAGAGAGTGGATTCCACTCTTTGATCTGTCAGGCTGCCACATGGAGAGGTGGATTCCACTCTTCCAACGGTCAAGTTGCTACATGAAGAGGTGGATTCCACTCATCCATTGGTCAAGTTGCCACATGAAGAGGTGGATTCCACTCTTCCAACAGTCAAGTTGCCACATGAAGAAGTGGATTCCACTCTTTGATGGGGCATTTTAAATCTCTTTTAAAGAGTTAAATAACAATTTTACCTTCATTTCTCGCTTATGGTAATTCCACTTAAACGATTTTTTTTTTTGCAAGACTAAGTTATACATTGGATTTGATGCTTGAAAGTCTGCCACTTGAGGAAGTGGATTCCACTAGCTGATCTGGCAAGCTACCACATGAAGAGGTGGATTCCACTCTTTCATCTGGCAGGGTTTGATGCATGACTAGGTGGATTCCACCAGTTGATTTGGCAAGATAAGCTAACCATCTTATCCAACTAATTAGTTTTTAAACAAAGCCTTGATATTTTCTTAATGCCATTTACTAGCTTGAACCCAAACATTTGACCATTGCTCTCTCGCTCTCATACTTAGTCAAATTTTCCATTGCTCCGTTTTTTATCAATATTTCAGTCTCAAGAGACTTGTAAATTTCGAACTATTAGCAATCTATTCTACCAACTAAACCTATCAATGGGAAGTGAAAAAGGGGGGTCCCCATTTGCAATGGGGTGAAAACCTCACAACACCTACGTACCATGGAGATCCTACACAAGATGCATTTTGTTTTGATAGTGATGATGTTTTATTTTTTTTTATCATAATGCAAGTATGGAGGATAGTATTGATGATTGTGATAAAGATCTTGAAACAAAATTGGATCTATCTTTGCATGGGGTTGACTTTGAGCAAAATTTTAGGAACTTTGATGATTTAGATCCACAATATATTGCTGAAAATAATAATGAGGATGCACAAGAGACTTGGGACAACCTTGGAGGCATTGATGAAAGGTATAACAGTTCTGATTTTGATAGTTATCATAGGAGCAGCTGTCTCGATTTGCATAAACATGATTGGAAGAATCAATTTCTGGTGTTCAATGATAACCTAGTGTTTGAGGCAAGTGTAGAGAAAACATGTGAAAATTCACTTTTTGAGTTGGATGATGGAACAACTCTTGGTTGTAGTGTTGCACTTGGTGAAAATGGTAAGGTATGTTGATCTGGGAAAAGATTCAAGTTCTGAGTTGGAGTTTGGTTTTCAGCCTGCTATTGAACTAGGTTCACATTATGAGATGATTGGTTACTCTCCTGGGAGACCATTGGATCTGAGATATAGAAACGAGGAGACAGGTGGGGAGTTCATAATGAGTGTTATGACATTAGGAGATTCAGATTCTCTATGGGATATATTGATTCTTGGAGACTTCAACATTTCAGATTTTGAAAGGTTTCCAAAACTTGTTCTTGAGCTTGCTGAAAATCTTATAATAGTAAGTAAATGTAGTTTCTAGCTTGTTTCTTATGTGCATTTTTTGGGAAAGAAGGTTATGAATATGACATTTTGTAATGTCCCCTTTTCGGGGCACATTATTTCGTGCCTTATAGTTAGCCTTTCATCATGGTCCGGTGGGCTAACCGAGGTTTGGCAGAGGATCAGAGGGGTGTTTGGCCTAGGTGTTTTCGGTTTCAGGCCATGTTAGCACTGCCCTGTAAAAAATTTGAAATTCTTGGTTCTTTGTTTTTCTCGGGTTCTCCTGATTTCAAATCCCATGCTTTGCCGCCAAAAAGAAGTCTTAAACCCTTTTTGAAGTCTAATTTTAGCTCATTCGCTTTGTCGTGTCGGTTTTTCTCAAATGTCCTTAAGTTGCGCGAGTGCGTGACGAGCTGTCCATAAAGAGGAGTTGCGCAGTCGCGAGCTGTTTTTGCCAAGTTTTGGTTTATCTGCGAGTGAGCGGGTTCATGTTTTAAAATTGTAAATCGCGCAATCGCGATGTCTTATAAAGGTTGAGCTATAGATCCGCGAGTCAGTGACGGGTTAGAATTGTGCTAGTCGCGCAGTCGCTGTTAAATCATTATGTTTATTTCAAGTTCCGCGACAGAGCGAGTCTTGTATAAAATGATGTAGTTGCGCACCCGCATCAAGTTTTATGTTAATGTCTTAAAGTTCGCGAGTTAGCGACGAGGTCATGTTCTAGTGGTCGCTCACTCGCTTATGTTTTAACCCAATTATGTTCTGCAGTGCGGGTGTGCGACGAGTCAGAAAACAGAAAGCATCGCTCAGTCGCCGATCAAAAGAGATGGAAGGAACACAGCTCGCGAGGGTGCGACGAGGAAAGAAAAGAAATAGTTGCACACTCGCTGACAGTGACAGAGAAAGAAAAGTCAGTTCGCGAGTATGCGATGAGTTGAAAAATGAAAAACGTCGCTCACTCGCCAGTCAATGAAGGTAAAAGCAAAACAGCTCGCGAGGATGCGACGAGTTAGAAAGAAGAGACAGTCGCACACTCGCCATCAGAAACAGAGTAAGATTGTTGAGCTCGCGAGTGTGCGACGAGCCAAAAGAGGACAAATATCGCTCACTCGCTGATGCTTTGAGTTGCTGAAAAAATAGCTCGCGAGTTGGCGACAAAGGAGAAAACAGATATCATCGCGCAGTCGCGCAGGAGATAAAGCTGAAGTAAAAGAGCTCGCGAGTGCGCGACTAGACAGAGCAGTCAGTAAAGA
>MU223426.1:298837-312463 GCA_018584345.1 Thuja plicata
TCAAAGTGCAGGAGGTCTCAAGACCTTGTTACTGTTGTCCTACTCTATGCTGGATCAGTGTCAGGGATAAATAGAGTAATACTTCTAAGGAGTATATTTTTATGACAGCAAGAAAAAGGAACAACAGGCCAATCGGATCAGTTTCCACAGGGTTTCCAGGGTGCTTACTATTTATAGTAAGTAGGAAGAACTCAGTGTTCCTGGCATTTCAGTAGTGGACTCGGAGTGTCTTGCCGAGAGCTTTCCGGCAAGCTATCACACGTCTCCATCCGAGTTTGTTTGGTCCTCCATTTTAATGCCAGAAGATTCCTCACTTTATTTTATTATGTCACTTTATAACTAACGGTTATATTTATTTAAAAAGTGACTTTAAGTGAGAATATGAAAAGACAGAGAGGGGAAACTGAAGAGTCACAACCATTGCTTTAAAAGGATTGAAGGCTCATTTGAGATATGCTTAGTTTTTGGATATTATTTTTATCTCTTGGAGATATCAGGAAGCTTCAGCTTTCAAATTCAGTCTTCAGGACAGAAACCCTTTTGGCTTAGAGGAGGATTGGACGTAGCCCCAGTTCGTCTCCGGTGCGGATTCACTGCAGAGTTCGCCATTGCATTCACAGGTTCTTTATCATTCAATCTTACTGTTATTTTTGTATAGCAGATTGGTATGTTTGTAATGCATGGTTATTGTATTGTTGTTGTATAATACGATACCATCTCTTCGAGAAATTGTTGGAATATATTTGCGGGTTGTTCTAATATATTGCTGGTTATCTTTGTTGAATCAATATTTCATTGCATGCAAGTATATGTTTTAAACTTCTGAGTTATATTTGAGAGATTTTTGGAAAATGGCCGGTTAGGGTCATTACACATTTACATACTTGACAATTCATCCTTTGTATTGAATGATGCTATATATGATAATAATCTTTCTTTGGAATTGGATTTGAAAACTACTATTGCTCCTTGCACTTCAGTTTTAGATGCTTCCATGGATAGGCTACAAGTGATTAACAAAAAAGTAATAAGATTCCACGATGTGTATTTTGTTTTGGAAGGCACTTGGAGTTATGTTGTGCACCTTTCTAGGAATGTTGGAAATCATTCTTGGTTGGGTATCCATGCCTTGGATTCTCAACAAGAAATGATGGAGCTTATTGCGGATGGTTGGAGTGAGTGTTGGAGGAATGATGATTTAATTTTAGAATAAATAATGGTAATCCTTTTCTTACCAGTTATCTTGTGATTCCATTTGTTTATTTAGAAATTTATTGGAGAGTGATTTTAAGCAGAGATTGGAGCATTGATAGTATGGCCAGTCTTTGGAGTATTATTTTGAAAATAATAGATCAGTTTTTCAGTTTGGAGCTTGATGTTTGGTTGTAGATCAGTTATTACATTTTTTGGTTTTCTCTAATTCAAGGGAGTTGGCATAGTATTCTTTGTCAAGGCAGTAAGGATTGTTAGTTGATGATTGTTTGGAGGTGTTTTACAAGCACTTTTGAGTTGAATTTTTGCAACTCTATGTTTTTCACACATGCTTATCTCGGAGAATTCATTGTTTATCCTTGGAGTTGGTTTGGGACAGCAAACTCCTATATGTTATGGTTCATCTTTTATAGGCCCTTGGAGTTGTAACAACGAATGTTACCATCACTAACCACTCTCCCATCAGCCAATGCATGATTTTGATCCTTGTCCTGCATACGAGTTGGATGGGTTCTTCAAATCAACAATTGAGTACTTTATGGATGTGGCTGGTTAGTAGAGACTTTTTGATCATAGGAGATGACTCTTTAGCTACTTTCATACTCAGGTTTCCTATGTTTTCAATGAGATTTCAGTTTATTTACCATTGCCCTTGTTTTTTCACATTGTTTATGGTGACCTCACTCTATGGGTAGATTCATGGTTGAAAATCTCGGCGGTATATCGCGCGTATTGTGATATATTGCTTTTTTTTTGGTAGGTGATTTAATCGCGATTTATATCAGCAATGAGTTTTAGTATAAATTGCGGCATTTTTTACAGTAAAAATCGCCAAAAACGCGGCGATATCAGACAAAAAACTTGGCGACCAAGTCAAAGGGAAGACCTAGCAAATTTTTAGGGTTTTTTCGCAGTAAAAAAGCGACGAAAAAAAGTGGCGACATGCAAATTTGGACGCTGTGAAGAAATGTGTGTATACGCTGAGAAGAAACCCACGTTTGCAACATTTTTGTGGATAAATACGACCTTTTGGACTAACACATTTCTGGACCACATTCAACAAAGGTTTTCCTTCGATATAATTTGTTTGCCATATATTATATAATTTTTTGAAAATAGAAAATACGATTGACAACTGAAGGCGTGGTTTCCCATATTTTCACGTCTTCTAGGAATGCATTCGTATTAAAAAAGGCACATTAAATATTATATAATGTTTAATTATAGAAATAAAATCAAATAGATGAGCCATTAATATTAATATATTGGACCAAGGTTTTTTTTTCAAAAACATATGTTTTTAATTGTTTCAACTTTGATTTTTAATATATATATGTAATTTTTAGCATATGTATTAATATATATACATATTTTAATTTGTTATTAATCTTTTATATATTTGAAAACCAATAAGATGTTGATGTTCTACAAAAATTGGTGTGTATGTATGTTTTTAAAGAATATTTTAAAAAATCATATGTTTTCAAATGTTCGATAAATTTGCCGAGTTATTGCCGATTTTTCCCCGAGTTTTTGTTGAGTCCCGAGTTTTTGAAAATTTTAGGCCAGCCGAGTTATTGCCGAGTTCGAGTTTTTCAACTATGGGTAGATTGATTTTGAGCTCTTTCCAATTTCAATGCAGTCAGTTGTAGGAGATTTTTTTGAGTACAGTTCAGTTATTTTCCACTTCCACTTCGGATAGTATTGGCCACTGCAGTCAATTCATGATGTTAGTATGCATGCTTCCAGATGATAATTGGTTGATTGCAATGAGTTTGGCTTGCTGGCATACTCGAGTTTCTTACCTTGACACTAGGATATTGTCAATGATATGATTTTAGTTGGTGATCATAGAGGTACTATTTGTTTAGCTGATTTTTGGGTTGGTTATGTTGACTTCTTTTATTCCAGCCCCTCGACAGTGATAGATCAATTTCTTATTTGGGACTTCATGAGGGGAGATGCTGTTTTTACTTTTTAGATAAATCAATTATTCTTTTTGTTACCTAGGATCGTGATTGGTAGTGAGTTTGCTGATGTGGTCTTTTTCTATTACCTTGGTAGGATATATTACATGGCATTGATTTCAGCTCTCTCAAGTTTTTCAGTATGGGTGTTGATGATTACTTTTCTGTGTTGCATGAGAGGAGAGTGTCGTTTGGGCATGTTGGTTTGCTAGTTGTGATTAGAATGGCATAGCGTCAGCATGGCATTTCCTTTATGAGATTGATATGGAACCCTAGGATCACTTGGGTTTGCAGTTTAGCAGTTGAGGATTAGGAAGTCATTATATCATCTCAGACAATTATTAATTTATTGCTGCGATAACAATAAGGTCCACAAGTTCTTATATCTGCGCTATATTTTATCCTTAGAACTTAATACAATCTCTAGCATTATTTCAATATGTTTCACGACAAAGACTTACAAATTTAATGTATCAAGTATATGAGATCCGCCTTAAATATAGAATTGGAACCCACATAACATTTGCCAATATAATATTTAGAATAATTAATCTTTATTCCCAATGTCAAATATAAGTATTTCAGATATGCAAATACCTTTATTCTACAAATTTGTCTTCGGTTGAAAACCTCACAAATTTGGCATAGATGTACTCTTCATCACGAATCCACTATTAGGAAAAACTATGGTTTCGTCAAGCCCTTCTAACAATTTGTTGAAGGTTTTCGTCTGTAGAGATCTAATTTGATGCAAACATCAATACATCAATTCATCATAAAAATCCATAAGCATGTCAAAATGAGCCTCTTAACCCCACTTTTATAGCTTCTCAAAGGGGGCGATTGTCTTCTCCAGGCCATGTGGGATTATAAGTTTTACTTTATTTTATAACTCTTGGCTTTCCCATAAATTGACTTTTATTTAGTAATTCTCCATTGACACAAAGTCACTTAAACTGCTTAAGTAAATAATTAAATTAAGTCGTTATTAAATTTGATATAATTTGACAACTTAATATTTAATTATTTAATTGTTTTCTAATGTCCCTAAAGGGGACATTACATGAAAGGCAAAAAATCTTTTACTTAGCATAGATGATCAAGTTTAGATGATAAAGGACTTATATAAATGATTCAAAGCACTCGCACAACCTCCTCCTGATATATTTTTAAGTTGGGGGACTCAAAGTTTTAACATTGATTTTGTTTGTATAAATTCCAATCAAGCTATGATTCGAAGTAGCACCAAAATATGATGTGGGCTTTCTTATTTTTCAAGATCAGAATGAAGCTTTTTTCGCAAATTATTGTAGAATTCTCTCAAGTTCCTTTTATTATATATACTCAACAAACAACTATATACAAAGTTGAAATGATATACACATATGTGAAGTGATATATACACATGTATATACCAAAATAACTTTATATATGCTGAACTTGGAGACTGAACTGCATGAATTATTTAATTTAGTTTTGAGTAGATTTTTTAATATCGAGCAATTTGATTAATCGTAAGAACTTATGTCATAATTAACAAGTCTAAAATGATTATAATGATTATTGTAGGGTTCTTTGTTTTCTCCAAAATAAATAAGGATAAACTTTGTTACCTTGCTCTTTTAGATCATATCACAACAAATAAATAAGGCATTTTTGTTATGGTGTTCTTTTGTTTCATATTGCAACAGTTTAAATATTTGAAATTTATACAAACAAAATCAATGTTAAAAAAGAAATAGTACCAATCAAGCTATACAATATATTCAATGTAGAAAGGATTTTTTTTTGTAATCGCCTATCTCCCACGCTACTTCCCGACTCTGCAACACTTCGGGACTTTGCAACACTTTCAACCAAAGTTTTCCGGCTGCGTCTGCAGCATCACGCATCAAGTTTGTAGAGAATCACGTCACATTTTTGTGGGTTTTTCTAGTCAGTGTCGCCTTTAGGGTTTCTGCTAGTTTCTTGCAACTTTTTTGCTGATTAACTGTCGCTTTTTGCCAATTAATCGCTTGATAAATTGTAAAAAAAACCTTTGAAAGGTGACCAAAAAGTCCCTATTTTTTGGGAATAAATTGTTGCACATACCTATTCCCGATTAATCGTGTATAATCGCATTTTTTTGCTGTTTTCTACTTCTATGCTATTAACATGTATTAATAGTCAATAATAATTTAAATTTTGAAACTACTTTATAATATTAATCATAAAGTATAGGGGTTCACTACTTTCTTATTAAAGGGCCATCTATAATAGTGCATAATAGCAATAGTTTAAAATTAGTGTATAATATTAATTATATTTTTGATCTCATCAACCATTGTTCCTCTTGCTCCTTTGTTTAGGGTTTTATAGAAGTCTGAAAGAAATCTAAAGGGAAAAAATTTGAAAATTTTCCCGCTGATTCCGCATTGACTTTGCTTCTGTCTTGGCCACCCTATTTTTGAGTGATTCGTCAGTGAGTTTTTTGTAGGGTTTCATATGTTTTTTGCAATGATTTTTGCCATTTTTTCTGGATTTTAATATGATTTTAATGTGCTTTAAATGCAAAAAGGTTATTGAAAATCGGGTTAACGATTTTTTCATGAATTGGGATTTTTTCAAGGAAAAAGTCGATTGGCTAGATTCAAGATTAATTGGGTATAATCAGGATTTTTTGCAGATTTCTGCTTCTATGCTTTAACCCACTCATGGAAATTCTGTTAGAAGAATTTCTCTTTAATCAAAGAGTGGCATGTATTTAATAAATTTCAGTTGAATGTCTATTGATTAAATATCAATGCTGTTATTCATCTTTCAACAGAGTAGTAGCATTGACCGCTCACATGAACATTTTTCTGACGCTGTAGCATGACATACTTCTTAATCCATATGCATGATCTTATTCTCAGTGTTCTCTTTGCTACACATTATTTCTGTTTCACAACTTTATCATACATGCATGTTACTTTTACTAACTTTATTACTTATCCGACTTGAAATTTAAGAATCATTCTCATAACAATAGTATAACAATTCAAACTACTGAGTTATGTAAACATGTAAACTTATGAACGTAGATTTGTTGGTTATTTTCTAGAGCCTACAAAAGGATCCTACAGAAGAAGATGCTTATGTTAAGGCCTTCGCTATGGTTTCCATTCCTCCAACATTATTTGTGAGACAATTGGCTTCAGCTACCGAGTAAGATTTTCCTTGTATATCACATATATTTCATCGATTACTATAATGCATGAGTATAAATGTTCCTGTACTTAATGATTTTCCATTTATGCAGTAGGCTCCATCTCTATTCTTTCAAAAGCCATTTGTCTGAATTGTTGATTTCATGTGCATTTCTACAAAGAAGGGACAATAGATACATTTGATTATTATTTGTATCAAGCAGTAATTTTTAATAGTTTTACATTTAGTATCCTCAATGTATGGTTTACTTTTGTTGTTTGTATGCCCATGATATTTTATTCATCATCATGTGATGGGGTTGGTTTTTGATTAGTCATATGTAACAAAGGAGGAAAGGCAAGAGTTTGATTTTTCTGTTTGCTTCTTGATTTTCTTCTGTTAATGTACAATACTAATGAAAATCATTTTAGGACTGTTGAAGACTGCAAGATATGGTTAGTGTTTTTTTGCCTCTTTGATGGTGTAACATGCCACATAGATAAGTCCACAAGATCTCCTAACCCCTAAGGCATGGGCATTACAGAGTGAAATTTTAGAATCACTTGAATGGTATGCTTTGAAGCCAAGAGTAAAATAATCTATTAGAGCACATGATACAAGTGCGTAATGATGCAAAATAAGGTAAAATGAATAACCATTATATGAATCAAACCATTGTCTTTCTCTACCAATCACTGCATCTTCAAATGCATTCGTTAATGTATATTACTATGTATATGGAAAAAAGATAAAATTGCACCTTCATTTCCATTAAATGCCTCTATCATTAGTTCTCTAGAAGGACGTGCATTAGAAGTATCATGAACCAAATTATAGTGGAACAAGGGGCTATCAACAACATCATGTGAAGGAAAGGATAAAAGGATATTCATCACTTAAGAAAGTATCACAAAGTTCCTCACTAAACATTTCAATAGGCCATGAATCAATGGATTTTGAGGAATTACTATAATGAGTCGCATAAGGGATATCAGCATCATCATCATCAGGCTCAACAACATTATTTGGAGTATAATCATCCCTACATGCATCATTATAGTAGAGGGATGTGCTTAGAGCCAAATCACTATCATATGCCATTAAAGAAATATTACCATCATGAATCATGGTGATAAAGGTAGTGAGTTTGTTTAGCACGAAGGACAAGGTGTCCATGATTATGTTCTGTTATTGGAGATCCTTAACTGCAGTTCTAAGTTACAAGGTAACTTGTATAACAGTATAGGAACAAATTTTCAATTAGCATTGGTGTCAAGGAATAATGAAGTAATTATTTGAAAAAAAAACTCATTCTGTTTACTTCTTATTGGCTGTTTACCTTGTGTTAATTTCTCTTATGCTTCTTAGTTCATTGCATTTTTTGTTTATTTGAATTTCATCTTGACTCAATTGCCTTTACCACGGGCATCTGAGTTATAATAACTGATTTATATGCTTTTTACAGAATGGGACGCAGTTTTAAATCAATGAAGGATTTAGCAGCATTAAATAAAGATTCCATGCAAGGAAATGACCGGTCTGGTTTTGTGCCCAGTTTTGCTTCTATCAAAATACTATCCCTCCTGGACAAGGATGAAAGGGTGAGGTCACAACAAAGTGCAGATGGAACAAATCATTCCTTGCTTTGGTCTTTATTTGAGACAGGTAGAATTTTGAGTTAATGGGTGTTCTTTCTTTAAAAAATCCTAAATCTTATCCCCTAGAACACAACATCCTTTGCCTTAAATTTTAATTTTGTTGGTGATTCTAATCATCTGAGATAGATTTGCAGATAGTCAATATTCAAAGAAAAAGTGTAATGATGCCTCTCTTCTGTCTTCAAAGGGACACTTCCTTTCAGATAACCATGGGGCTCCTCCTGGCAGCTTTCTTGTCCAACTTGCTGAAATCATAGCAGGCATCAAATCTGTCCAAAAGATGGCACTGTTTTGGTTACAAGTAGTTGGTGAGGTATGATATTTGTCTGTTAAAAAATTTAATGGTATGGTAGTGATTTGATGCTTTATAGCATTTTATCTTCATAATTAAACTTTGTTAACTATATGCTTCCAATGACCATCAATAAATTTCAGTCACTGGAATATTGAATTTTGTATGGGCATTGACAAATGTTGTATAACTATATTTTATCCACCACACAAAAATAATCGAACAAATGACCATAGCTTTGGTATACATTGGGGATATTATTTTCTGAATAGAGTCCCCTATGTTCGTTCAAAGTTTTAACACAGGCATTTAATTGGTAGCACAGGGACAGATAAATTTAGTATCCATGCATTCTAAATGGTTATCAATATGCCTTAAGTATGTATGTAATTGTTTAAAATAGTAATAGACTGTAAAATACCCAAATGAGTTTTGTCTAAATTTTACACACTTATCTCAGAGTAAATTGGTCAAGCAGTTCACTTGATAATTTCTTTTGAATGCACAGTTTCAGGTTTAAAGATATTTGCATAATGATCAGAATTAGAGTATTGCATGCAATTTGATTATAGAGAATACCAAAACCAATATTCATTTAATGATAACAAAAAGGCAATGTTCTGTTCTAATTTATAAATGCCATCTTATCAGCTATTAAATATAACTCAGAAACTACAAATGAATCATTGAATTACAGAACCAGAATGTATTGACTACTCAGTACATTTAATATGCACTTTTTTGTTCGGTTCCTTAGCAATACACCACGTCCAAGTTTTACGTCAAACAGGAATCAGCAGTTCATAAAGAAACTCCATGCTGAAATCATTGGCTCACGCAGAAAACAGTAAAACGGAAGAAGTCCCCAATAAGATATTAAGAACAGACTTGCGCTGAATATTTATGTAGTCACCCAAGAAGAACCCTGAGTACAGAAAGAATGACGACTGTAATATTGTAAGGAGCTCAGATATTACCAGCAGGCCCACTAATACTCCTGAAGCTCTCACTTTGAACAACGAATACCTTTCAACGGGTAATCATATTAATCGTGCCATGCTTAGAGTCCTTTCCTAGCTCAGCAATCACTTACAGGAGAATGATCAGCAATATTGACCCTTGTTTAAAGCAAGGATGGGCAACACCTTTGCACTGTTATTTTTTCCTGAGTAGAAAATAGCAATATCACCGGATACCCCTTTTCAAGTGCGTTCAAGCTTATACATAGCCACTAGGAGTATTTGATTTAATCCATGACAAGAAAGGCTGCACCATATGAGGAAATCGCACCAGTGCAGAATACCATGCCTGTGTTAGGAGCGCCAATATTGGGACCTTGCTGATAGAAAAAGGCTCAGTCGTTAACAGGAACCTTGCGCTAGCATGTTCGAAGCTCACATCTTGGTAGAGGGGGTCACTCCATGAAGGAGAAGACTCACGATCTGTATACAATATATTGATATCTTGAATATTAATTGAAATTGCTAAACTCACCAAAGGCTACACCCCATACGCAGTCATATATATTATATTTAATTCTATTGCCTTCCAAAATCACCATCCAAGATTATTAAGAAAGCCATAAATATTTATTTAGCCCAATACTACTTAGACTATAGTCACTTGGCTTCAAAAGTCCATCGTTTAGAGGCTTCACGCCAATATGGGTATAATCAATTTTGTCTGGAAGATAATACCAAAGTTCCATGAATCGGACTTGCCTATGACTCGGCAAGGTCGACTCGACCCGTGACTTGCCGATGACTCGGCAACGATTCGGCTATGACTCGACAAAATGAAAAAACAAAGATTTTTTACGATTTAAAACTTGTTTCATGCACCCATTATTGAATAAAGCTTAAAGACACTATAACATCATCAAATAGAAGCTAACTTAATCACATACATAAACATACATCCATCACATAAGTACAAATGTAAATTGTAGCTGAAGGAAATAGAAAACATAGATATGCAGAATTATAAATATTGGCAAATGTATATAAAATCATGAAATCCATGACATCAAATGTTCCCAAACATATGTGTAAACAAAAACAAGTCTGGCTCAGGCTCTAGCTTAGTCTTAGCCTCAGAGTAGTTTGTCTACCTCCTACAAATGCATCTGAGGTAGGTCCTGCATGACTGACAAGCTATAGTCTCTGCTTGTGAGGTGCCACTCTGATCAACATCAACTGTACGGGCAATTGATTGTGCTCTATCCTCCTCTGCCATAGCCACATCCTCAGCCTCTCTGTCTGCCTGGTCAACCTACTCATGGTTCTCCTCAGTGAAGACAAGATCGGGAGACTCAGTGAGCCACTCGACTCTGGATCGATCTCTGCTAGAGTGATCGGAGAGGAGTCAGTGTCCAAAATTTGTCTTGTCCTAAGATGGAGGTTGTAATGAACGAAGACAAGATCATTCAAGCTCTCCACAAACAATCTATGACGCCTCTTCGAGTGGATGTGCTCGAACATGGACCAAGTGTGCTCACATCCAGAAGCGCTGCATGACTAACTCAAAACACGGATGACAAGTTTTTGAAGGTTTGAGGCTGTAGGCCCAACCATTTGCCACCATTTACTTGAAATAAGGAAAAGAAAAAAAATCAGCTCATTTCCAATTTTAAGGATAGATTATAAAATCAAAATACATAAGCCATAAACTTAAGAATCTTAAATTTAACATATATTTCTACCTGGCTGCAATGTTGTCCTAGCGTCTTTGCACATCTTGCTTGCGAAAATCACCCCTGGTTCATTATTATATGCATCTATCTCTTGCACTGTAGATGTGCCATCACTAGAAATCTTTTGCATCACTGTATATAGGCCACTAAGAACCTCCTCATCCGCCTTGAAGTTATCAAGGAAACGGAATGAAGGATTGGGGAAATAAACTGCTGCATGGATGGGCTTGTGAAGCTGGTTTTGCCATCTCCTATCAATGATCTCTCAAATGGGGCCATACTTATCCTCAACTCCTGCATACCTGTATCTAATGGCCTCCTTGGCCCTATCCATGCCCTCATATATGTAGCGCATAGAGGTCTTCTCCTCATCAACAACTCGTAGGAGAACTACGAGGGGCTCAGTGATCTACATATAATGTTAGAAAAAATAGTTAAGTCACAAGTGTGCATTAAAAATTTAAAACAAGAAAAATTGCAAAGTTGCAAACAAAACAAAAATATATTTACCTGTATGATCTCTGCATAAGGGGTCCAAAAACTTGGCTCATCAAAAATGCAATTTGCCACATCCATCCCTGCAGTGGTCGTAGCATAGGATGAGGCAGTCCACTCCTCAGCAACAAACATGCATCTCAAAGCTGCCTTTGATTTCAACAAGGATTTTAGTGTGAGGAAATTTGAGGCAAATCTCGTGATACTAGGACAAGCCAACTCCTTTTGCCCTGTGTATTGCCTCATCATGCTAAGGATCAATGCATGATTGTAGATAAACTTGCAAATGTTTTTGGCCTTATCAACACATGATTTGACCCATTCAAGCTTGCCAATATCCTCTAACGTGAGGTCAAGGCAATGGGCCGCACATGGAGACCAAATTTTATTTGGGTGCCTCTCCATCAAAAGTTTACTCGTAGCAATTTTTAATTAATTATAAATTTAAATGTGTTAAGAAAATTTTAAATAAATTCATAGATGCCTCTCCATCAAAACTTAAAAAGTTAAAAGTTTACCTGCAACAACATAACTTGCTGTATTATCCGTCACTACTTGCACCGCATTTTCTTCCCCTCACCTCATGTATAACTTCCTCAATAACCTCACATAAGTATGTGGCATTCTTCACATGTGAGGAAGCATCAATAGACTTCAAGAATATGGTGGATCCCGAAAATAAAACAAAATAATTATCAATTATAATGGATCAAATAAAAAATCAAAATCAAAATTAAATTATTTAGTGTATTTAGGGAAGTAGAATGATCAATCACCTCCACAGGAAACAAGAAAATTTAGGAGTGTCCTATTCCTCCTATCCGCCCAACCATCTGTCATGATGGTGCAACCCTTTTGGCTCCAAGATTGTCTGTGGTCCTCTAGCTCAACTTTCATATAATTAACAGGGATATGGAGACAGATGTGTGATGACCTTATTCCTAAGGTCGCTTCACTTGAAGTTACATATTGGTGATGTTACAAATGATTTAGTGAAGACTGGTTTCTGGACTGTGACAGTAATGCTTGACAGAGCAGGTCTCTGTATTTTGCGTATATCTTACAAATGAAGATGTTTCAGCATATGCGAGCTTATGGAATGACAGAGGACACATTGGGGAATGTTTGTTGTTGATCGATAGTTGTGAGAGTATTGGTGACGTCAGCTGTGGCGTGTATTCTGGAGGAGACCTATTTGGTGGCCGACTTCAGAAATGTAGCGTGTATTATGAATTGTGAGCGTGGATTGCGAATCTTGAACTATAACTGATGGATTGTAATTGATGTTTACTTGTTATAGGTACTGTGTGTATCTTAGCAAGGGGTTAAACAATTATTTGTATATTGGGAAAGCCTAATTGACCGACCTAATTAATTATTTGTGTATTGGGAAAACTTAATTGGCTGACCTAATGAATTATTGTAATAGGGTATATATGAGAGATGTTTTCTTTTGGAAATATGTGGTAGAGATTGAAAAGGCAGAGAAGTGTGAAAGCTGCGAGGCTTGTTGGTTGTTGGATGTAGAGCAAAGTTTGTGATAAGAATACTTCATTGGAACTGACCAAGCAAAGACAGTTGCTATCAGATAGTTCACTGGATTGTATATTTTCTATATACACTTGTTTGGATTGTAAATCCTTGAGGTTTGTTGGCTAAATATTTTGCAAGTCACTAAGACTACAACTTGCAAAACGTGTGTTTTAGGCAGTAGTATGTGAGATTTCTCTCTCCTCTCAACAATAGGGGAGGCTCCCTTCTTACCGTAGGTGGCTTCAAGTAGAACTGAACTGTAACACATACAGCTCACCTTGCAACAGTAATACCGGTGACTCAATGATTGACTTAAGAACAATCAAACGAGGCAGCAGTTGATTTATCTAAAGACGAAGTGATACAATGAGCTCAAAGTCTCCTGTCCTCACCTCAAATAAGTACTCTAATCTATTGTCCAATACTGAAGCTCAAAGTCTTCAGTCCTTGGAGTATATCAGCCACTAGTTTCTATAGTAACCCTGATTTCCTGAAGCACAAAGTCTTCAGAAAACTTGGATTAAAACGCTCAAATGATATATGCAAGATAACTATTAATTTGAGAAAGGATTAACCAATGAGACATAAGAACACACTCGTTAATTTTCA
>MU223426.1:313213-328077 GCA_018584345.1 Thuja plicata
TTTTCTTCTTGCAACACGACTCTTCATTATTTGAGGAGAAGAACGTGCATCTCATTAAGGACACAAAAAGGTGGACTTTTTGTACCGTTCTGCATACTTGAAAGCTGAAATCCTTCTTTGATATGTAATATGAACATTATGGAAGAAGTGGGTTTTTCAATCCATAATGCATATAGGTAAGAACTCAGTATTTTGGAGGTACTGCATGTATGCGGACAACAAACTTTGAGTTTGATAAAATGAATTCATTGACGCATATATGCATGAGCAAACGTTCAATATGCAAGGTGGGATTTTGGTAATCATTTGCAGCTCATGAACGGACATGTCATGTGCATGGTGTGCTTTTGGCTACTTTTCATATTGGAAGTCTCACACTTGTCTTCTCATCACGAGAATATGAAAAGTTGGGCTTTTCATTGCATTTCATATGGGATAGCACCTTGCATCTTTTCATGCAATTTGGGAAGGATCATCTAGAACGGGGTTTTTAATCCCGACGGCATATGAGAATAGATTGCATTCTCATACGCCACTTAGAGAAGATGAGAGAGAAGAAGAAAGGATAGCATATGATGAGATTTTACAATCATGATTTTTGGGAAGAATCACACGCTTCTTGCAATTGAATTCACAACATTTGAGGAGAAGAACAAACTTTTTAAGGGGAAATTCTCTGCAAGGCTGAGGTGAGACATCGAAGATGAAAAAACCTCTCTGTTTTGGCATGAATGAATCCATCTGCATCTTAAATCCATTTCCCTTGTGATCCTATAGGGGCAGCAGGTGAGAAGAATGAATGTCATCTTTAATCACCCAAAATTTGTAATAAAATTGTCTAAACAGCTAGTTTGACCTTGATTCAAAAGTGTTGTTGTAACACTTATGATTACTGTTCTGACATCCTCATTGTCTTCAAAAATTGTTGAACTCTTCACAACTCTGTCATCAGTCCTTTCATAGCAGAAATATCTCTGATCTCTCAACAATGTTCTATGCAAAGGAAGCATTTAAGCATACAAGCAGACTTCTCGGCCATAACATTGCAACAACAATACCAATCACAACATACATATTGCCCATGCAAGAATATGACATGGTTTGTAACCAATTAATGTTTGGAAAACTCATCCTTCCAGTCTTTGTAGAAGAAGCATCATCCTCGATCAATTATCAAACTATGAAACATCATTATGGATTGGTTGAGCATGACAATTGGGGAAAAACTCCCCTCCTCTTTGCAACATATTTACATGGACAAAGCTCCAGCAAGAGTACACCACTCGAAGCCATACGTTGAGCAACTTTTCAAGCTTGTAGCTGCTGCTATAGTTGGCACCTTCACACACACAGACAATCTACTTGTTCCGAACAGACTGAGTTGTACAAATCTTGAACCCTCAAAACTGGATTGGCATTTGGGTGAGACTTAGATGACACACCTTTTTGCAGAGACCAGCATACTCATTGGATGAGCATCATGAGTCATCTTTGCATCTTTTTGTATGATATCCATAAGTCCATCAAGTAGCGCTGAGTGTTGATAAATATCAAATTCCTAATCTTCATCCCCATCTATGTATGAAGAAGATGAATGAACAGGAGCAGCAAGAATAGCTTTTTACAGCTCTGAGTATGTTGGAAGTGTCCTATGGGCCTTTTTCATGTCTACATCTCTATCCTTTAGAAACATTGGAAGAAACACAAGATAGTAGCTATGCCACCATACAACATGAGCTCTAAGTTTATTAAGAAAATCCATAGACCCATCGGAGGAAAAACAATCTTTCTTTGCCTCGAATACTTCAATCATGCATATGGTTTCAGTTCTGGAGAAAAATCTGTGTGTCAAGTGGCCAAGAAAAAGAAACAAATTGCTTGAAGGTAGCAGATAACTTGGAAAATGTCAAACCTGCAAACAAATGCTAAAGGGAAATCCCGAAATTTCATGCAATGGTAAGGAAAAATCGCTGTCTATGGAGAGGCAGCGCTTTTCTTATGCCCCAGGCAAGCTCTTCAAAGAAGAACGCAGGTAAATGTGGAGGCATAGCTTATGTTTATCATACAGTTTGTATAAAAACGCCACCATAGATCTCGCAGCCCTTGGTGGAGAGAAAAACGGGTTTTGAAGATAACATTGCATATGTGTTTGAATTTGTTACGTATATGCAAGTTCACCCGAAATTGCCGCCATGATTCATGGAGAGAAAAGCGTAGCTCCTTGGACTGAGTATTATGTTCTATTGATGTATATGCAACCTTGGAGAAAAACGACTCCATAGATCCAAGGTAAATCGCATCACATCCAAAACACGTTTTGATGTAAAGTTGGAATGTGTAAAGATTCATAGCGGGTCTTTAAAAGCAGCATCGTGTATTTAAACAAAGACTCTCAAAGCACATACAAATAAGCCACAAAAATGACGCTTCAACATATGCATCCCTTAGGACGGGTTTTTTAGAAAGTTACCGCAAGTTTCAAATGACCAAAACGGATACAAACACCACACGCGGGTCTTTTGGTCAAGAAACGATAAGCTTGAATCACCAAAAATGCAGGAAAATGCGGAGTTTGGGATTCATAGCTCTTGATGCAAACTTCCTAAACTTCCGAACATTTATTTTAAACACAACCTGATTTTGCTGGTTTTGAAAATACAAAAGCCGACTCTCTTATAAGGTAAGTATTTGAGATTTAAAAATAATATATTACGCATGAGTATTATATACAAATAACCTTGCAATGATAAATTTTAATTGAAAACCTTATCGCATTTTATTTGTACATAATATTATACATAATATATTAATAAAACTTACAAAATAAAAATAAAAATAAAGATGGAGACAAAAATAACATAAAAATTAACCTTTAATGACTCAGAATTTTTGAACAAAAATAATGAGAAAATAAATGGCTTAATTTTTATGAATATTTTTAAGAACTTAGTGTTAAACCATATTTTTTAATCAAAATGTCAATTAAATTTTTCTTTAAGGTTGCTTCAATTTTGAGAGTTCAAAATTGAGGACAACAAGGTTGGCATTAACCTTCTTTGGGCAGTGTGCCTGGGCAGTGAGCCCACTGTTACTCTTGACTCCTAACAGGGTCTGTCCTTTAACAGGGACTGTGTATTGTAATGTTGTAATAAGCTCCTAAGAGGGCTAAATCTTTTAACAGGGATACTATACTCTCAGCACATCATTTGTGGGTGCTAATTCCCACTGGGGTTTTACCTTTAGCAAGGTTTCCTCGACAACAAGTATTGTGTTATTGTGTTGGCATTTAGTGTGTTATCATTTGCATTGAAGTTTTGGTTTATAAAGTTTAAAGTTTAATATTCTATATCACAACTGATTCACCCCCCCTCTCAGTTGTGCTTGTGGACTGTTATTCCTAACAATTGGTATTAGAGCTATTGGTCCTTAGAGAGAGTTTAACAGCTTGAGGTGATCCTGAAGATGACTTACTACAGGAAGGATAGTCTGAAATTTGATCCTGAAAACTTTGACAGTTGGAAGAACAAGATGCCAACACACTTGCTATGTTTGTGAATTGGCTACTGGATGATCACGAAAAAGAAGGAAAAGATAGCGACTGAGGATGATTGGAGAAGGCTACTAAAGATGATAAGAAGCTATTTTCATGTAATATGGTCACAAGGGAATCATTGATCAACGCACTTTCTGAAGGTGAATTCATTGAAGTAAAAGACTTGGATTCTGCACATGAGATTTGGACAAGATTGGAAGCACTGTATATTGGAGATAAGTTTACTAAACAGGCAAAGCTACAAAACTAGAAGACAAAGATGGAATCAATGAAGATGAGAGACGATGAAAACATTAGGGCATATGCATAGAGAATTACTGAGGTGGTTACTGACATCAGAAACTCTGGAGGTACTTGCAGTGAGGAAGAAGTGATTGTGAAGATACTCAGATCTTTGACACCTATATACAAAACTAAAGTGCAAGCTATAGAGGAGATTATACCTTTGACACCGAACTTTACTAGAGAGATGTTGATTGGTAAGCTAACTACTTTTGAGGCTGCAGAACCGGGAGATACTTTACCTAAAGTAGAGTCAGCATTCAAGGCGACTGTCCATAGAAACAAAAAGACCTTATCTGGAATTGCGAACACCAGCAATGGTGACTTGAGAGAAGAGCTTGGAGGCTATGCTGATGAATGGGAACAGATACAGGAGGAAGAGAGAAAGCTAGATGAAGTGGTAGCCCTGATCGCTAGAAGAGAAAAGAGAGGTAAGGGTAAATTTGAAGGCAAATTACCTTTGAAATGTTTTTCATGTAAAAAGATTGGTCATTTTGCATCTCGATGTCCTACAAGGGTTCCAAAGCATAAACCTAAGTTATACAAATCTAAGTATTCAAAAGACAAGGAATGTTATTATGCTAGTGAATTTGTATGTGATGATGATGATGGTGACTATGATGAAATTGGATTTATTGCTATTAAGGATGATGAGCCTATACATGAAGAAAAAGCCTTAGTGTCTCGTGTTGAAAAGAAATCTGAATGGGTTATAGATAGTGGTTGTTCACATCATATGACTGGAGATAAAAATAAGTTTGTGAGTCTGAAAAGATATGATAGTGGTGTTGTTAGATTTGGTGACAACACTCCTAAGCTTATCATTGGAGTTGGATCTATTTTTCTGGATGGAAAGACTAATACTGACAATGTATTACTTGTTGATGGACTTAAACATAATCTGTTGAGTGTTGGGTAGTTAGTGGACAGAGGTTATCAATTGAAATTCATTGATGAGAAATGCTCTATCAGAAGTAAATCAGGAGACTTGATCGCATCTGGTACGGAATCTAGAGGTAATGTATGAATTGAATACATCTGAAGCTTCTTGTTTTATTGCGAAGGTTGATGACAATTGGCTATGGCATAGAAGATTTTGTCATGTTAACTTTGATAACATTGTGAAGGCAAGTATGACTAATGCTGTGAGAGATCTACTTAAGATTGTGAAGCCATCTAACACTATGTATAGAGAGTGTGTAATGGGGAAGCAGACTAGAAGCAGTTTTAAAAGAAAATTTTATTCAGCGAAAGGGAATTGGATCTGGTGCATACAGATCTGTGTGGTCCTACAAGAACAAGATCTTATTATGGTGAAAGGTACTTTATACTTTTTATTGATGACTTTTCTAGAATGATGTGGGTTACATATTTGAGAGAGAAATCTGAAGCATTTGACAAATTCAAGTTATTTAAAGAAAAAGTTGAGAATGAATCTGGTTTGAAGATAAAATGTTTGAGATCAGACAGAGGTGGTGAGTTTACATCAGATTTATTTAATACCTACTGTGAAGAGCATGAAATATACAGACAGATATCTGCACCTAGGACACCACAACAGAATGGGATAGTAGAGCGAAGAAACCGAACAATATTAGATGTTGCAAGAACTATGCTGCTAGAAGGAAATGTATCACATGTTCATTGGACGGAAGCTGTTGGTACTGCTGTGTACACCTTGAACATAAATTAGATCAAAGAAGGTACAAGTAAGACTCCTTATGAATTATGGTTTGATCATACACCATTTGTAAAATATTTCAGAATATTTGGAAGTAAATGTTATATCAAAAGAGATGATGAGATAGGGAAGTTTGATGCTAGAAGTGATGAAGGAATTTTTCTTAGTTATTCTACTAAGAGCAAAGCATATAAATGTTTCAATCCGAGTTTGAGAAAGTTGATTGAAAGCGCCAATGTGAGGATAGATGAAAAGTTTCAGATTCAGGAAAGAATATATGACTGTGGTCAGATTGCAGAGATAAAAGAGGTCACTGCTGAACCTGAAGAACCTTTGATGGTTGATAATGAGATTGAAGATGAATTGATTGAGCTTACTGAGACTCCTAAGACTCCGAGGTATGTTAAGAAGAACCATCCTGAAGAACAAATTATTGGTGATGCAAGTAAAGGTATGATGACTAGATCTAGAGTTAGAGATGAAATTTGTTTGATTTCTCAAGTTGAACTGAAAACTACTAATGAAGCATGTAGAGATGAATCTTGGACTAAAGCTATGGAAGAAGAACTTGAATAGATAAAGAAAAACAATACTTGGGAATTGGTTCCAAGATCTAAGAACAAAAATGTGATAGGAACTAAATGGGTTTTCAGAAACAAGATGGATGAGGAAGGAACAGTGGTAAGAAATAAGGCTAGACTGGTTTATGAAGGCTACTCGCAACAAGGCATAAACTTTGAAGAAACATTTGCTCCTGTTGCTAGGCTAGAAGCTGTGAGATTATTTCTTGCTTATGCTGCACATAAAGACTTTAAAGTATATCAGATGGATGTGAAGTCAGCATTCTTGAATGGAGATTTGGAAGAAGTATACATAGAGCAACCTGATGGATTTCCTTTGATAGAAGATGAAGACATGGTTTGTAAGTTGAAGAAAGCATTGTACGGACTGAAACAAGCACCGAGAGCATGGTATGCAAGATTGGACAAGTACTTACTTTGTCTTGGTTTCAGAAATGGTAATGCAGACAATAATTTATATTTAAGAACTGATGAAGATGGAATCTTAATTATAGAAGTTTTTGTTGATGATATCATTTTTGGAGGCAATGATAAGATGAGTAAGAAGTTCTCTAAAGAAATGGAAAATGAATTTGAAATGTCAATGATTGGCGAGATGAAATTTTTTCTTGGTTTGCAAATTAATCAGAGTAAAAATGGTATTTTTATATCTCAGACCAAGTATCTTAAGGAAATGTTGAAAAAGTTTGGAATGGAAGATTGTAAACCTGTTGGGACACCCATGGTGACTGGATACAAGCTGACTAGTAATGATGAGACTCAAAGTGATTTTCAGACAAAGTACAGATCGATGATTGGTGGTCTACAATATCTAACTCATACTAGACCAGATATTCCAATGTAGTTGGAATTGTGGCAAGATATCAAGCAGATCCTAAAGAAAGACACCTTGCTGCTGTGAAAAGAATTTTCAGATACTTGAAAGGAACAATAGAATATGGATTGTGGTATGAAAAATCAGATGACTTTATTTTGTAGGCTTATACTGATACTAATTGGGGTGGTAATGTGGATGATAGAAAGAGTACAAGTGGTGGAGCATTTTTCCTTGGGAAAATGTTGGTTTCTTGGTTAAGTAAGAAGCAGGACTGTATTGCTCAATCTACTGCTGAATCAGAGTATGTTGCTGCTGCAATAAATTGTACACAAGTTGTTTAGATGAAACAAATGCTGAAGGACATTGGAATAATCTTTGAAGAACCAGTGGTTATCCATTGTGATAACACTAGCACAGTGAATATGTGGAAGAATCATGTAATGCATTCAAAGACTAAACATATTTCTATTAAGTATCATTTCTTGAGGGAGAAGGTAGCAGAGAAAGAGATTAGACTGGAATATATTAGCACAAAGGAATAGATAGCAAAAATATTTACAAAACCTTTGCCAAAAGATGCTTTTGAATAACTCAGAAGCATGCTTGGGGTGAGAGCCCCTCTCAGTGATAATTAATTGATGCAGACATGCATTAGTTTAGTGGCTTTCATAGCTATATCATTATCTGGACTTGATGTATGGATCTACTCCTCAGGGGGAGTGATCGCAGAAACACTATGGAGCACATTTGGGTGATTTGGCACTTGGCTGTTGGACATGAAGATTTGAAAAATTTACACCTTACAGAAGATTACAATTGAGTTATGGCACCCTTTGCCATTGCTGCCAAAGGGGGAAAGATTCTATGTGAAAATCCCTACTGTTTTGGGGAGATTTGTGTTGAGGATATTGAGAAGATTGTATTGAGAGAGTATTGTTTGGGTTGATGGATTTTCCCATATGTTGCCATCAATGCCAAAGGGGGAGATTGTTGGATGATATCAGATTTGGGTAATATTCATGCTGTTGATATTCATGTTTTGTCACTGATGTTAACATATGTTTCTGTGGAGAGAATAGAGTGGTTATGATAACTGACAGAAGTGTATGGACACTATACAGATGATTCAGAACGATCGAAGACAGGGATATGGAGACAGATGTGTGATGACCTTATTCCTAAGGTCGCTTGTCTTGAGGTTACATATTGGTGATGTTACAGATTATTGAATTTCTTAAGATCGCTGCAAATGTAATAGCACTCTCTAATTTTCTATGTTTTTCAAATGCAACAATCTTTCTTGTATTTATATTGAGAAAAGAGGCTAGGAGAGACATGTCCCTTCATGGGACATGTCTTTTCATTATAATTGTTAATGTTTCATTAATCAATTATATATTAGATTAATATAAGTTATTATAATATATATTTAATAATAATATATATAATATAACATATATATATATATATACATATCACACACACACACACACACACACACACACACACACACACACACACACACACACACATATATATATATATATATACAAATACAATATATTATTATTAATCAATATTAAAGTATTATAGGTATTCTAATGATCATACGACTGAAGCTACAAACATTAACACTCCCTCTTAGCTAGGGAGGATGATCAAACAGAATGTCTCGTGGTCTCCCTTGTCAACATTTATGACCCTCACAATAGCTACACAAAACATCAACACTCCCTCTTAACTAGAGAAGATAAAATCCATCAAGTTAATAAATCCATTAATTTTGAAAGAGAGAAGATATCACCTCACTGTGATATCAGGAGATATGGTTTATCAAGTCACATGATGTTCACCATAACTCATAAATATCCATAATATGTGTAATGAAATTACGTCTCATGATGTCTTCCATATGGATACTAAGTTTACGTAGAGAGATGCCACTACATGACATTTCTCATATGGTCCAGTCAATGTGTAATGCTAAGTTCAGAATGATCCTAATATGATCCATATGGATACAAAGAAATTACATAATTTGTGATATGAAGGATCACCTAACATGTGATATCAAGTTTTACATATCACTTGACACGTGATATGAGGAATCTCCTAACACGTGATACCAAGTTTTACATATCACCTAACATGTGATATGAGGAATCACCGAATATGTGATACCTGATTTTATATATTACCTTAGATTGTAATATAAAGAATCACCTTAGATCGTGATACCTAGTTTTCACATCACCTTAGATCGTGATATGAGGAATCACCTTAGAATGTGATACCTGATTTTCATATCACCTCAGATCATGATACCAGGATATAGTAATTAGAGAACATTACATTCCCCTTACATATAACCCTATTATGGTATGTGCACTGACATATCAAAATGTCTCCCATAACAAATCTCCATATGAGGAATCACCTTAGATCGTGATACCTGATTTTCATATCACCTTAGATCGTGATACCAGGGTATAGTAATTAGAGAACATTACATTCCCCTTACATATAACCCTATTATGGTATGTTCATTGACATATTAAAATGTCTACCATAACAAATCTCCATTACAAGATCGTCACCTTGTAACATCAAATACAAGTGTTCATTGTCGAAGAAGTCGTCACCTCTCAGAAATGTACACAGGATGAGTGGGCCCATAAAGTCATGGAGTCACACACATGACATCCACCTTGACTCATCTCAGGGAGTGGATCCACCATGGCTCATCCCAAAGGGTGGAAGCAAGGGCTTTCACCTTAGACTTCTCTCTTAAAGAGAAGAATGCAATAACATACAAAATAATAGATCAAATATGTTGAAACTCCTTTTCATCTAAGGCTTCATTCTCCAACATACCAAGTTTATCTCGAAAGTATACAACCTTCTCTCTAGCAAGAGACTTGGTGAGAATATTAGCCATTTGTTCTGTAGTGATAATGTACCTTGAATAGTATACTTATGTACTATATCTCTTATATAGTTTGCATCACTCTTGGTGAAACCCAAGTTATGTAGGAGTTAGCATAAAGGAATTTCAGGATATGACCAAATTTCTTGGAAATCAGGATGAATCAGATCATTTGGATGCTCTCTTTTAAATTTTAAGGTCTTGCAACAACCTCCTGACCTCCTCGTCCAAGGTTGCTTTTAGATGAACTATCAAAAATTCCCTCTGAATCTAATATCAACCTTCTGCCAGCAAGTCGTGCCTTTGTTCTTTGGTATGGAACTACATCATTTGAATCACAATCCTTTGGCCTTTTATAGTTTCCTGGTCACTAGGGAAACCATCTCGATATGGCTTTCCCTTTTCAATCAGAATGATTAAGGTCCTTGAAAATCAATTTTGGGAGATCTTCTAGTAGCTCCCTCTTTTACGAAACATACATGGTGCCAATCGTGAAAATATCTTGCTCCAAGAGACTCATTATCTAGTACATAATCATGTTGAAATTTTGATCATAGCATTATTCGTAGTAGTTTCTCGTACACAAATGTACTTGTCTGATTTCATAGTAACATGAGTGAATGTAATAAAGTGTGGATTTATCTCCGGGCTTGACAACACCAATCATTCATGATAATGTGGCTTCCATCTGAAGCTCCAAGTACATGCATCAACCTCTTGATCTTCTTGTCCAAGGTTGCCTTAGATGAAATGTCAGACTTCTTCTAAATGTGATATCAATCTTCAATTTAGTTCCATAACTGTAAGTATCAAGTTTTCTTGAATGCAATTTCTTATGCTTCTTGATCTGTCCTGAAGGCATTCCAAAAGAGTTTACAAATAGTTGATAAAACTATCTCGAAGGGAAATACCAATCATAGAAGCATACAAGATTTGTCATCCCAATGTTATAGCATATGAACTAATGAACATTATTCAAGGGTATGAAATACTTATCTCTTATGTTGGTACATCATAAAGCTAGTCCTGAGCTGGGTAACAAGACTGTAGTAAGGTTCTTTCTTTGCTACCTTGCTGGTTCCAAGCAAAGTACCAAGAATGTCACAACCATGTATTGCATATCTACTATTTGCTCCTTGATTGCTACAGTTCCCTGATCACTAGAGAAGTCATCTCGACGTGATCTTCTCCTTCTTGAATGCTACAGTTTCGTGATCACTAGAGAAGTCATCTCGACGTGATCTTCTCCTTCTTGAACCAATATAATCCTTGATAGTCAATTTAAACAAATCTTCTAGTTTCATCATTTGTCACAAAAGGATGCCCTTCTTACATGATCCCAATCATAGAAGATATCTTTCTCCAAAAGATTCACATCATCTAGCATGATTCATATATGACATGAAAGTAATAGATCCAAGATCATTTTGGAGCTACTTTCATAAGATCATGTTTTGCACAATGCCTTGGCAGTATACCTAATGCAACATTCCTCTTTTCCTGCCAGAACATCCCTAAAGACAAAGGAAAAGATCAAGGGAAATGGCTACAATAATCAAATAAACGTACTAATCAAAAGATAATAAAAGTATTTATCTCATTACTCACGAGTAGGTGCAAGTCATCATCCTTTCTGATGCAAGTTTCTCCAATGAAGGTCCTGTGATCTACGTCTTGTAATGTCCTGACAATGGTTCTCTAGGATTTCGGGACTGATTTCTCAATTTTAATTATAAAAGACTTCTTTCTAGTCCATGACTTCACTTATAGTGAAATGTCCTTGTAAATATTCACTAATGATAGTTGAGATAACTTATGCTTTACCATTGATTATCTTTAGAAGGCCCAATCCACACCACTTTGTACTTCGATAATCTTATAAGCCTGTTGCATTTCTATCTAAGAACTCCATGGTGCTCCTTTCTCAGGCCAGTGAGTCAGTGATTAACTCATCTTGATGAGTCATCGATGAGTAATCATCTGCGTATTGTTTTGCTCTCAATGATGGTCTCCATATGTGTCTTTTCCATCTATTATACATGTTCTACTTCAAATATATTTCCACGGTATATATGTAGCTCCCAAGATTATGGCTCCAGATTATAATTGCAATGAATGTAAGAGATGTAATCCTTTTTGAATTTGGAGCGTAACTTAATATATATATATATATATATATATAGGTTGGTCTTCGCGTTTTCTTATGGATTATAGCTGCCAATTCATATTCCATCATCCTTCAGATCTCTATTTCCTCTCATCTCCACGTTTGGTCATTCATTCTATCAAGGAAATGGACAATCGCATTATATTTTCTCCGTGCCAAAGTTGCTTTATGTCTGCCATCTAAAATCAATGGTCTTTTTCATTTGCAGGCCTCTCCATTGTCGTTCATCAAGACTGTTTAATCTTATTTTCCTTGCACCATGATTATTATCCTCCCTACTATATAATCGTTCCTTTGTATTCGCTAACTCTGTGTTCACTTGCTAACTGGATCTCTGTAAATTGATCGATGCTCTCTATGATGCCAGCAAGCTTGATAATCCAAACAGACTTAACACTTGACGATGCTTGCCTTTCAACATATACGGTGATGTTTATAAGGGAGACTCGTTACACATTGGCCAGTGCGGCTGTCGTATTCACGTCGACACATGGGACACCAACTTTGCAATTGAGTAGATCTAACAATGCACTGGTAATTAAATATATGTTCGCATGGAAACTGCTTTCTTTCCTCGTTGGCGTCTCCAAAAGGTTCAAGGCAAATTGGACACACATTTTCAGGATCATTACTTACGTTAAGGCCTGGCGTGGGTAGCCCCACAATTTCAGCAGCTTCTTCGTCTGTAATGCTATAGTAATCATATATTTCTAAGCGCACATTCCATTCACCCGAACGACTTCGATCAATTATTTCTGCATAACGCGGATCGACAATCTGATTGAGTCATAAGCAAAATATCACAATCTTGCAGCTGCGTTCGAGGATGGTATTGTTAGGATTAGTCCCAAGAGATAACTGAGAGGGGGGGGGTGAATCAGTTATCAACCAGTTTCAACTCTTTTAACCAATTAAGTACAGAATAACATTAAGCAAAAATGCAACAAGATAACACAGAATAAAACACCACAATTTTGGTTACGGGGAAACCAAAATAGGTGAAAACCCCGGTGGGAATTAGCACCCACAAAGAACTGCACTAGAGTATAATGATCCCTGTTAGAAGATCTTACAACCTTGTTAGAGTTGATCTTTACAATGCAATAAGTACAGTGACCTGGTCAAGGGTCGGACCTTGTTAGGAGTCTTTTACAAATAACCCTGTTAGGGGTCAAGACACACTGTCCAAGAGCACACTGCTCAAATGATGAAGGCTGCAACCTTCTACAAAACAAATATACACTATATCTGATATTTGAACTGTTTAAGTAGACCTGCTGTCTTGATCAGTTCCAGTGACTTGTATAATCTTTCTTCTTCTTCACATGGATCCTTTTCTGATGAATGATGTTAGCTTTACTGTTCTAATACATCAGACATTCTGCTCTGTTTACTGTCACGACTCTCTTGCTTCCTTCTTTTTCCACACCCCTTGGCGATCACAAATGAACTACTATAAGTATCTTCTTCAAAGATAAGAGTGTGTCGGCTTTAGGATACTTTTCAACAACTTCCTTGTCGGCTAATCTAAGCACGCAACATAATTAGAACTGCGCAACTCAAAATGAATAGACGCATCGCTTCACATAGTCGGCTCTACCAAAATAATTCAAACATCACACTTCAGATGAAACACGTTAAGCGCTTTTGGTTTAACTCATAACTAAACATGAATCCGAACACGCATATCCCAAAGATAGGCGCAACTGAAGAAACAATAAAATTACTGTCGGCTCTTAATAACAATCCTCTGAAACTGTGGCTGGTAAACAGATCACCATAACTCAACTTTAACTGCACTGCAGAATCTGCGTGTATGAACATGGCATAATAAATGTGTCTACAACATAAAAATAACCGCGCAAGGCTCCAACATATCCATGTTGAAAAGTGAATACAGTACACTGTTGTATACTATATGTTGTCATCAATGACAAACATACAGTCAACTATTTGCACAAGGGCAAATCTCCAACAATCTCCCCCTTTGACATTGATGGCAACATATGATATGAAAAACACCATCAATCCAAAAGTGTCTTCTTTCTTTTTACAATCTTCTCAATATCCTCATCAAAAGTTCCTCTTAACTGCTGCATCTGTTTTTATTGTGTTTTTATTTTCATGACTGTATACTCCCCCAGAGTATATCCTCCCCCTTACTATATACTCCCCCTTTGACATCAATGACAAAGGATGCCAAATACAAATAAACACAGGTACTACTCCAGAAGCAGAGTAGTCAACCAATCATCAGTCACCAAAGACTGATGCATTTGCTGTAAATTCTAATCAGACTTAGGAAAGGGAATTACTCCCAGCTTCTTCCTCAGATACTCAAAAGTGTCTTTTGATAAAGGTTTCGCAAATATGTCTGCCAACTAATCTCTGGTGCTCACATAATCCAACTTCACTTCTCTTTTTGCAACTTTTTCTCTTAGAAAATGATATTTTATTTCTATGTGTTTTGTCTTTGTGTGCATCACAGGGTTATTTGACATATTAATAGTGCTTGTGTTGTCACAATGAATGACAATAGGATAATTAATCTAAATTCCAAAGTTTTTAATCATTTGCTTGATCGAAACCATTGTGGAACAATTTAATGCTGCTGCTACATACTCAGCTTTTGCTGTTGACTAAGAAATACAGTTCTGCTTCTTGCTTGTCCAAGTAACCAACCTGTCTCCAAGAAATACTGCTCCCCTGAGGTACTCTTTTTGTCATCAACATGTTGGTTAACAGTTTGTCCTCTCTTAAGATTTTCAATCTTTGACTCTCTATACACCCAAGGTGAGAGAACAAAAGGATGTCCACCAACAAATGGGTCAGTGTATGTCTTCTATCACTGCCCTCT
>MU223426.1:348881-372135 GCA_018584345.1 Thuja plicata
TTTGCTGCAACATCAAATTTCGGTGAATCACCTCAGTAGCATAGTTGTCTTTTAAGCATATCCTTCTACCCCTTTTCCTCTTCAAGAAATAGTTTAGGTGATCACAAGGAGGTAGCCGGCCTATGATCCGGAGACTTGTTCCCATTCACGACAGTGGGAACGTTTCCATGTTTCAACAGGATTGCGAGGTTTCACACTTTGCATCACGGGTGCAATCCTGATTGACAACAAGGTCCTCTGCCTATGATGGGTTTAGGAGTATTATCTCCAAATCTAACCATGCCTCCTTTGTACTTATCTAGATGTACAAATCTATCTTTGTGTCCTATCATGTGATGTGAACACCCGCTGTCAATGATCCAGTCTGTTCTGATGTCTGCTTGGGAAACTAAAGCCAATTCTTGTGCTTTCTTTTCATCTTCAATTTCCATTTTATCAAACATTTTTTCAATATCTTTAATTGCAACGAATCCAATTTCATCCTCTCCTGAATCATCATCAGTCACACCATCTTCAGCATAGTAGCATTCCTTTGTATATTTAGGCTTGTAATCTGTTCTGAACTTCTTGACTCTTGTAGGACACTTGGATGCAAAATGGCCAACTTTGTTACATGAAAAACATTTGAATGGTATCTATCCTTCATATTTTCCGTTTCCTTTCCTTTCTTTCTTAGCGATCATAGCAATGATTTCTTCTAGTTCTTTATCCACTTCTTCTTTCTCAATATTATTAGAGGTGCTCAAGGATTTCTTACCATGGACTGAGGCTTTGAAGGCTGTTTCAATTTTAGGTTCTGTCTTCAATCTTGATATCTCAAATGCTGAAATTTTGCTGATCAAGGTTTCTCTTTTGAAGTCTTTTGAAAATTGCATAGTTTCATCCAAGATGTTTATCTTGCTCTCACAATTTGCTGTCACTGTAGTCATCAGTTTGTCCATTATGTCTTCCTCTGAAATTTCTCCACCATTGTTTCTGATTCCTGAAACTGCTTCATTAATCCTCTGATTGTAAGCTCTGATGTTTTCTTCAGGTAGCATCTCTAAATTGTTGTATCTTTTCTTCCATGTCTTTCTGCGCGCATTCTTGGCTTGGATGTCTCCTTCAAACATGTCTTCTAGGTATTTCCATATTGAATAGGTTTTATCTGCCTTCTTAATCTCAGAAACTTCACTGTCAGATAAGGCACTAATTAGGGCTTCTTGGGCGATTGCATTTTGGGTGAATACTTCCTTTTGTTTAATAGTAGCATCTTCTTCTGCAAGATCTTTCAAAGTAGGAACATCAATTGCATGAGTAGCAACCTCATAGATAGATCTCAAAACCAACGCACTGTAGATGTGTTATCATTTTGTTCTTCCAGTCAAGATAATTCTCTCCATCAAACTTAGGACTCTCTTTCCTGAAGTATGCCATTTGATCTACCTTAAGCTGTTAGGCTTCCTCTCAAGGCACTTGGCTCTGATACCAATTGTTAGGATTAGTCCCAAGAGATAACGCAGAAGGGGGGGGGTGAATCAGTTATCTACCAGTTTCAACTCTTTTAATCAATTAAGTACAAAATAACATTAAGCATAAATGCAACAAGATAACACAGAATAAAACACCACAATTTTGGTAACGGGTAACCCAAAATAGGTAAAAACCCCAGTGGGAATTAGCACCCACAAAAAACTTCACTAGAGTATAATGATCCTTGTTAGAAGATCTTACAACCTTGTTAGAGTTGATCTTTACAATGCAATAAGTATAGTGACCCGCTCAAGGGTCGGACCCTGTTAGGAGTCTTTTACAAATAACCCTGTTAGGGGTCAAGACACATTGTCCAAGAGCACATTGCTCAAATGATGAAGGCTGCAACCTTCTGCAAAACAGATATACACTATATCTGATATTTGAACTGTTTAAGTAGACCTGCTGTCTTGATCAGTTCCAGTGACTTGTATAATCTTTCTGCTTCTTCACATGGATCCTTTTCTAATGAATGATGTAGCTTTATTGTTCTAATACATCAAACATTCTGCTCTGTTTACTGTCACGACTTTCTTGCTTCCTTCTTCTTTTTCCACACCCCTTGGTGATCACAAATGAACTACTATAAGTATCTTCTTCAAAGATAAGAATGTGTCGGCTGTAGGAAACTTTTCAACAACTTCCTTGTCGGCTAATCTAAGCACGCAACATAATTAGAACCGCGCAACTCAAAATGAATAGACGCATCGCTTCACATAGTCGGCTCCACCAAAATAACTCAAACATCACACTTCAGATGAAACACGTTAAGCACCTTTGGTTTAACTCATAACTAAACATGAATTCGAACACTCATATCCCAAAGATAGGCGCAACTGAAGAAACAATAAAATTACTGTCGGCTCTTAATAACAATCCTCTGAAACTGTGGCTAGTAAACAGATCAACATAACTCAACTTTAATTGCACTGCAGAATATGCGTGTATGAACATGGCATAATAAATGTGTCTACAACATAAAAATAACCGCGCAAGGCTCCAACATATCCATGCTGAAAAGTGAATACAGTACACTACTATATACGATATGTTGTCATCAATGACAAACATACAGTGAACTATTTGCACAAGGGCAAATCTCCAACAGGTATCTCGCCAGGTCTGTTATGTCCAAATAAAAATACTCTACAAGCGCTTCTTTCGCAATTTCTCTATCATTGCAAATGTAAATATTATATACAAATGCGTATCCCTCAGGATTTGCACTCCACAAATCAATATGCCTCATTCCAGGAAAATTATTTGCTATCGTTGAGGTTTGTATTACATGGTAAGTATTGCCGAGGCTATCTTCAAGTATGATGAGTTCTACCCTCCTCTGCCGTATGTGGAGTTTTGGTCTCCTCTGCCGAAGATTACGAGATCTCTCCATTTAAATGATGAGTTCTTTACAAATGAATCTATCTACCATGCCTTACATTTGCAGTCTGGCTCTGATACCTTATTGAATTTCTTAAGATCGCTGCAAATGTAATAGCACTCTAATTTTCTGTTTTTTTCAAATGCAACAATCTTTCTTGTATTTATATTGAGAAAGAGGCTAGGAGAGACATGTCCCTTTACGGGACATGTCTATTCATTATAATTGTTAATGTTTCATATTATATATTAGCAAAATATAAGTTTGTATAATATATATTTCATAATAATATATATATATATATATATATATATATATATATATAATATAACATATATATCCATATCACACACACACACACACACACATATATATATACAAATACAATATATTATTATTAATCAATATTAAAGTATTATAGGTATTCTAAATGATCATACGACTGAAGCTACAAACATTAACACAGATGATTTAGTGAAGACTGGTTTCTGGACTGTGACAGTAATGCTTGATAGAGAAGGTCTCTGTATTTTGTGTATATCTTACAGATGAAGATGTTTCAGCGTATGCAAGCTTATGGGATGACAGAGGACACATTGGGGAATGTTTGTTGTTGATCGATAGTTGTGAGAGTATTGGTGACGTCAGTTGTGGCGTGTATTTTGGAGGAGACCTATTTGGTGGCCGACTTCAGAAATGTAGCATGTATTATGAATTGTGAGCGTGGATTGCGGATCTTGGACTATAACTGATGGATTGTAATTGATGTTTACTTGTTATAGGTACTGTGTGTATCTTAGCAAGGGGGTAAACAATTATTTGTATATTGGGAAAGCCTAATTGGCTGACCTAATTAATAATTTGTGTATTGGGAAAACTTAATTGGCCGACCTAATGAATTATTGTAATAGGGTATATGTGAGAGATATTTTCTTTTGGAAAGATGTGGTAGAGATTGAAAAGGCAGAGAAGTGTGAAAGTTGCGAGGCTTGTTGGCTGCTGGATGTAGAGCAGAGTTTGTGATAAGAATACTTCATTGGAACTGACCAAGCAAAGACAGTTGCTATCAGACAGTTCACTAGATTGTATATTTCTAAATACACTTGTTCGGATTGTAAATCCTTGAGGGCGGCATTAACCTTCTTTGGGCAGTGTGCCTGGGCAGTGAGCCCACTGTTACTCTTGACTCCTAACAGAGTCTGTCTTTTAACAGGGACTGTGTACTGTAATGTTGTAATAAGCTCCTAACAGGGCTAAATCTTTTAACAGGGATACTATACTCTCAGTACATCATTTGTGGGTGCTAATTCCCACCGAGGTTTTACCTTTAACAAGGTTTCCTCGACAACAAGTATTGTGTTATTGTGTTGGCATTTACTATGTTATCATTTGCATTGAAGTTTTGGTTTATAAAGTTTAAAGTTTAATATTCTGTATCACAATTGATTCACCCCCCTCTTAGTTGTGCTTGTGGACTGTTATTCCTAACAAAAAAAGGGAAAACGTATGTTTTTTTTTGGAAAAACTTGACGGATGACTGTTGCCGTGCGCGGGTCATAGGCCACAGACCTAGTGGGTCATGGCATGATCCGCTGGCTCGGCGAGTCATGCGGGTCATATAAACTCGCTAGGGACTACATGGCCCACGACCTGCCTGAACTTGCACGACTTGCCACGAGTTATGGAACAGTGGATAGTATAAATCTTTTTCTACCAAACAATGATTTTTTATTGCCAAGAATGAATAAGATCACTTGCTCAAACAATACAAACATATCTGCTATAATAAATTAATGAATTGACAGAATGGAATTATTTCTTTATTCATCAGGGTATCACAATTTTAGAATAATAAACTTTTACTTCTGAAAATAACTTTTTTACTCTCAAAATTACAATAATACTTCTAAAATAACCCTTTTTCTAAAAAAACATAAAATATTTCAAAAATTTGTCTTGGAGTGAAACGACACAAATTTGGTGCTTACCTTGAAATCCTTTGTGAGATTCCCTAATGAAATCTCTAATACTTTGAACTATGTTGTGCAACTGTGAACCCTGTAATGAATCCATCCAAAATATGGAATTGGCTTTTCGTCCAATCCTTCCAAACCCTAGGGTTTCCGTCCTAGGGCTTCCTGAGCCGAAAGCCAGAAGCTCTCAGAGCTCTTCAAAGGAAATGAGTCCCATTGTGCATTTTTATAACCCTCTTAAGAAACTTCTGGAAAAGTTTTCAACTTCCTTTCTTCAAAGGAAATGAGTTCCATTGTGCATTTTCATAACCCTCTTAAGAAACTTCTGGAAAAGTTTTCAACTTCCTTTCTCTTTTTAATATTTAATTTCAGTCTGGGAATTAATAAAGTGACTCTCTTATATTTTCCTATTGATATAAAGTCTCTTTAATTACCTTATTAAATAATGAAAATAAGTCATCATTAAATTTATTTATTTATTGACAAGTTAAATTTTAAGCATCTAATTATATTCGAAGCTCAAAATAAAGGAGATGCTACATAGATTATCGGTGAGAAATTTTTGACCAAAATCTAGCATTATCTATTAAGATTGTTGCCAAATAAAGTATAAAATCTTTAAGTAATACACAATTTATAGTTATAACCGCAGCAAGGATTAAAAGTCTGACATTTTTTAATAGAATATAACTGCAGCTTTGTACTGTATTTTTGAATTTTTTTCTTGTATTGGGTAAGGTCTTCTAGTCAATTGAAATTCGATGGAGGATACCTATTTAATTTTTGTCAATCCTCGTTACTAGGAGACTTGACCTATTACCTTGATGGGGTGTGTCATATTGAATGTTCTCCTTGATCTATATCAAAATGAATTGTTACTGTATTTATTTTTCCTTTTTTCTTAATATTTTTATTCCCATTTATATTTATATGTAATTCTTCACATATTTATTGTTGATATTGACTGGATATATAACTAGTAATTTAGGTTGAAGGACCGTTGGTAACTTTTAGAATGGTAGCAATATGAATTCGTGGGATATTTGAGATGTGCAATTGCTTTGGTTAATTATAAAGTTATGTCCCATCCTAGGAGTTTAATTGTATTAGACATAAGGTATTGGTGTTACCCATAAACTTTTTTTGTATGAAATTATCCTTTGGGTCACATGAAAGCCATTTCTTGTCTAGTGAGCTGTGGTTGACATTCAGATTGTTGGAATATTCTTAAGTAAGGAAGAGTTGAGCAGTTGTCCGAATGATAAAATGACCTCCCAAGCGTATTAGAACCCCTTTCTGTATTTAGTTGTCAAGGTTTGAGATTGAAAAAGGCTATCTAGATCCTTTGCATGTTTTGTTGCCAACGACTGTCAAAAGCTTTCAAAGCAAACAAGTGGCAGCAGGACTCATAATGCACCCCACCTGCAGTATTCAGTTGTCAGGGATTTTTAATGAGTTTTTGTCAACAAACAAAATGCTATTCATTTCTGAACCTGCACCACACAATGCTGGAAGAAAAATCAGAAAATAGGCCATTTAGAGTAATTTTAGACTGCTGAAGAGTAATGTTTCCTTTTGTTTCTTAGCTAGTTTGTGCACATTTAGCCAGTTTCCAAGTCTTCCGGAGGCTAAATGGTTAGCTAGGGAAAAATTCAACATTCTTGGAGAAGCATTTGAGCAGTCTTGCAAAGCAAGTGGTCTTGGGTTTGAGTTCAGTTGGTTAAATGGACCCCTTTGATGCTTTTAGAATCGACTTTTGACCTTCTTGGGTGCTCTCCAAACTTCCTCGAGGAGCAAACTACTTTTAGAAAGTTGCCTTGTTGCCTCTTATCACCGTCTCTAGTCTTTAATATCACTTTTGGTATGATCAAAATTGCAAAAAATTATCATTTGGGTGCTGTTGCAACTTGGATTATTTATTGAGCTCTTTAATTAATTTTTACTTAAGTTGTCTAATGTTGGAAATAATAAAAGGGGCAACTAAGTGTAATAACTCATTTTAAAGGTGTTGAAAAGTTATTTCTAGTGGACGCCTTAGAAAATGGACTTTATTCACAAGAAACATTAATACAAAAATGTAAAGAGTGCTCCATAAAGTTAAATATCTATTTTATGAAAGGAGTTTTGGAGCCAATAAGAACAAAAGTAATATTTTATTGTTTCAAAGAGTTTCAAAAGGAGGATGAGGGCTCTTTATTTTTTTTGTTGATGAATTTGTTTTTTCTTTTGCATTTTGGGAGAGAACTTGTGTTTATGGTGGTTTCACTTCAGAAATCACACTGAAGCTTCAATGGAGTTTGTTGTTTTCTGCTGAGATTTTGAGGGTGCAATGTTGGAGTGTGGCATGTGTGGGTTTCCGAGTCAGTTTGCAACTTGTTCTAGAGTGTTTCTTGGCTGTATCGAGGCACTTGTTTTTTTTGTTGATCAAATTATGTTGGAAGGAGTTTGGGTTTTGTGGCACTAGGGTTTGATGGTGTTTTAAGCCTCTTTCTTGTTGTTTTAGACTTCAGACCTACTTATGACAGATTGCATTGTGAATATTGAGTTTTCAGTGAATTTCAACTTCAAGGTTTCTACATCAACTACAGTGTTTGACTTTTAGCCGAGGTGGGTATTATTCATCGTGTTATATGAGTGATTTCTACATGATATTCAATGTTATTTCAGACTCATTTTGGCAGTTATCAGTGTATCGGACTCGTTTCTTGGTCATCATAGGCAGTTTGAAGCTAATTTCATACCAAAACTAACCTAATCCTACCAACAAAGCTATTAGAACAAAATGCATATAAAACAAATAACATCAAACCCAAATTTCAAGCATTCCTTTGATGCGCTTTGCTGCTTCTTATTACTTCTCTAATACTATGTTGCTCTCAATATGACAAATGCACACAATTTGAAAGCGAGTATGGACTGATATGATGATACAAGAATATTGAAGAGGTGTGGTTAGCCATGATGAGGAAATTGATAGCAATTTATAGATATCAAAGATTAAATAGACTACCAAGATTGAATTAGTTTCTGGGAAATCGGCAGATGAGATTGCAAGAGAAAAAGGGAAAGTGAGTTAGAAAGGGAAGATTAATGAGATAAAAAGATAAAACAAATTAGTAAGTAGAGAAGATAAAGAGAAAAATTAGTAAAATTAGATTTTGAAAAAGAGAAAGTTTCTAATTTTCAAGTATACACTCCGTTCTATTTTGAAATTGAGAAAAGAAGATAAGTTGCCAAAGTGATTAAATTTTAAAATCAATAAAAAAAAATAAAGATATTTGTTTCCATTATTGAATTTAGAAAGAAAGTTGATAGAGGTGTCATCTTTTTTGAAAATTAATAAAACAAATGAAGATGTTTGTTTCTATTTTCAAATTTCAGGAAAGATTTGAGGATTTACATTTAATTAAATAATTTCAAGGATTTTTTTTTGATAGGTAATAGGCCGAAGCCGGATATAGAAATAAAGAATTAAGCTGTAACTTATCTGCTGAGCATACCTGTTTTAATGATTTTGCTCTCTTTTGTTCTTCTTTCACGAGCTCTCATATCTTCTGCACAGACTTCACAATTTTCTTCACATATTATTTATTAAAAAATGTTCTAACACATTTCCTATTTTCAAATATCTGCTAACTTGTAAATTAATTTGGAATGGCTTGTGTTCTATGAGCATACTAATATCTCATGTACTATAAATAATATATAACTGATATAATTCTGATTTCTCTAATATTAACAGACACAAATGTTACAACATATATATTAGTCTACTTCCCTATCCCTAATAGAGGATGGTGGAATTACTGTGCTAGGGTGCTTGGAAACCAATCTACAAGTAAGCTCCCTCAAGGCTTCATGACCCCGTCCATATCCCATCTTGGGATTTACCTACCTTGTGAGGATTTACTGCGCCTCTCCCTACACAAACCTCTTATCCTTACGAAGGCATTAGTGGAAGACTAAGGACTACGCCATTATATTGGTCTTTCATATATTACGAATGTATATGCATATAAGTGAAATTAAGCATGACTGTCATATAAATCTGAATTCCAATATTATGCATAAATTCCAAGACCACAATGTATTATAATCTGCTATGTATTCCATTTCTTATTTTACCCTCTGTCTTCTTGTTCAAATGAACCTTCTTCCCTTTATATCTTTCAATGTGAGGGAGCGGTCAGATCTGTCCATCATAAATGCCCTTTGGCAAGAGACACAACCTTTCACTATTAGCACCCTTTGAAAGAGTGCAACTCTTTATTATTTCTACCCTTTGAAAGGGACACAATCTTTCACAATCAGATCTGCATTTCTTATTTAAATCAGATCTATACTTCTGATTCCTCATTTTCTGAGAACAAAACAAACACTTATTTCCTTTTTGTTTCCTCATCCTTTTTTTTGGATCCCCATTTCAAATGAATCCTTGTCCCTTTTAAATCTTCCTATATGAGGGAGAGGTCGCACCTCTTCATCATGTCAGCCCGTTAGCAAGAGTCACACCCTTCATAATTGTCCCTCTTTCGAAGAGTCACAATTGTTCATAATTACGAACCTTTCGAAGAGTCACAACCCTTCATAATGAAAACCCTGTGAAAGAGGTACAACCCTTCATCGCTGCCTTTTGAAAGAGTCACTTCCTTATTTTCTTCACATTCCTTTCTTCTTCCATTAATCCTTCTTTAACAACTATGCTCTCTTCTTCTTCCTTCCTCCATATCCCTTTCAAATGAACTCTCCTCCGTTTTATATTTTATTTTGAGGGACTCACAACTCTTCATTACATATCTCTTGACCTTTTCATTAAATTAGTTAATTTTTATTATATTATATTTTATTATTATTTATGCATTATTTATTATAATTTTATTATTATTATTTATTGTTAAATTCTATTTCAGAAAGGGGACATTACAAGATTGGCCCCATTTTGGGCAAGTAGATAGAAGTATCTACTAGGGTCTGTAGATAGTAGTGCATTCATTATGACAAGGACCCTAGAATCTGGTGATGCATTGTCTCTCTTCTTGAGTACAATTTGCTTGGATATACCCCAAAGAGATTTCCTCATTACGCGGAGGCAAAGTAGCCCCCCCTCTAGGTGGTTGTCTTGAACTCATGGGAGTGTTAAAGTCCATTGTACTAGTTGGATTGAAATTAGGGTCTTATGGGCATGTGTAACTAGCATCTAGGAATGCAAGATTGAGAATTTGAGACTATGTTTTTGTGATTTTGAATTTCTGGAATTTGATTTAAGGACAATGCGAATTGAAATGACAAATGATTTGGACTATAATGATGATTTATGATGACAAATGATTGGACTATAGTAACAATTGAAAAAGGAATCTATTTTTTTTGTGATTTTGGAATTTTTTTGAAAAATGACAAAGGACAATGCAATGATGAGATATGATATGACTATAATAAGGACTAGGAAGGAAACTTTTTTTTGTGTTTTTGGAAAATTTTGGAAAAATGATAAGGACAATGCAATGATGAGATATGATTTGACTATAGTAACCACTAGGGAATGATTATGTTGACAACTAGAGATATAGGAGCACAATTTTATTAGTGTATACAAAAGGAGATCTAATCAATCCTTTCAAACATCATCAATTACTTCTTACTCCCTTTACATCCTTATTGGATTGCTCAAGTGAGCAATTGCCACTGGCAGAATCGGTTGCATATATCTAAAGTAAGAAATCAGGAAGAGCACCATTGTTGTAAGTTTATAAAGACAAATCAGAAACAGCGCTATATCTATATAAGTGAATTTATACATATTTGCATATTCATAAAGATATATTAGGAGTAGCAAATCACTCCATCACTGTAAGCGATAGGAATCTATATTGTAGCATACTTGTCATTGTCAAACCAGAGATGGCTACCACTCACATTGGCTGCATAATTCAGATTGCACAATTCTGTTTGCATAATTCATATTGTTTAGCAGAAGTCTAGATTGGATCATAGATCATCTTTGCATAGACCAAATCGCTATATCAGAGACAGCAGTGATATTTTTTCTCATATATCATATACCATCATATTATAAACGATCTCAATTATTTAACATAAGGACAAATCATTTAGAAAGTGGTATCATAAACTATTTTTCTTGCAATCAAGTAACTTTAATTATTATTATAATTTAAGAATTACTAGAGACTTTAAGGAAAGAAGTCTCTTGCAATTGATTTTTGTAAGTTAATTGTCCCAATTTACTAAGTTTTAAATGAAAGGGATATTACATCTGATCCTTGAACACCGACATTCTTTCCTTTTTGCTTAAGATGTTAGGTCAATAGTTGTAGCTTTGACTGCAATTGTTTTGTTTTAACTCATGACATTGTGTGTATGTGCTTGAACCTATTCAATTTGCATATTCTTGCATTGTTTAGTCTCTGCTTTTAATTGAATGACAAAACGATCTAGTCTCAGGATTTATTTTCTTTCAAAAAGCATGAATTCTTTTGCCTTGTGCTAAAAGAGCATCTCAACCTTTTACCTTAGGCAAAACAATAAAATATACACCCTTAAAACTTATTTAGCTTCAATTCGAAGTCCTAAGAAACACATTGTAAAGATTGCAAATTACATGTATCTTTCTTAGTAGATTAGATTTGATTTTACATTGATCTTCCTCTTCTAATTTGAAGAGCAGTTCTTCTGTACATCTGCCCCATTTTTTTGTTGTACTGAAAGGTATAAATTAAAACCCTAACACATTGTGATATTGCTATCAGGATTCAACTGTGTAGTTTATGAGTCAAACTCATCGACCCATAGCAATATCACAATTTGACTTTCTGTGGAAAATATCTCCTACTTATCACTACCACATTACTTTAACTTATGATAAAAAGATATTTGTTACAATTTTCTTTATTGCAGCATGTGAGGTCAGAGTAGGTTTGGAAAGTGAAAAGTTTAACAATTTTTATGTAAGGGATTTTTGTACTAGACATAATGTTATTCATTATAACACATTTATCCTTTTCTGAGATTATATTTGTACAAAACAGAAGGTTATTCATTTTAACACATTTATCCTTTTTTGAGATTTACATTCAAAATCACCTTCTAAACTTCCTATGTGTCTGAGAAGTTATGGTCCTTGTCTGTTAGATAATTAGAATTTTTCATCTTTCCTTCTCATGGATGCTTGGATTTGAGACTTGAAGCATGGTTACAGGAACTTGATGAATAGTTTAACAGGGCACATTATCAGAGCTGTTTTTGACTGGGAAAATATGTATAACTATATAAAATGATTTAATCATTGTAAAATGTTTCATTATAGGGGCAAGTTGTCTAATAGAAGTATTTGTGATATTTTACTTTACTTTCTCCTTGTGGATATGCATATTTTAATACAATCTGATCTTTTCAATTATCAAGATCATTTTATTAGCTGTCTTGTTTTTACTCAATTATTCAATAACAATAAGGTATGAATGTTTTCTATAATGGTGTTATGTTAACTGGAATATCCGTCTCTTGGTATGTCATGGGCAGTAACTATAATAAGTTATTGAACAGTTCTTCATCTATAATTAGAGGATTCGGTATTTTAATAATATCATTCATCAAATCCAATAATTATAGATGAAGAAACTGCTCAACAACTTAAAATAGTTGCTGCTATTTTTCATTCATCAAATCTAATTTATAGATGAAGAAGCTGTTCAACAACTTAGTATAGTGACTGCCAACAAATACTTACTCAAATAATATGTAAGTTCATTCCTCAGTAATATGGTTAATGAAAGCATCTAAGTTCATTCCTCATTCCTCCATACATGCAACTTTCCTTTGAATTCATTTCGAGAATGATCTTATGTATGTGTTTTGTATTTAGACAGTTTGTTTTTGGGCTACAGCATTTGCGGTAGAAGGCACATACACAAAATATAGGCAAATCTTGAAATGCAACATCACATGTCATAGTACTTTCCAATTGGAGAGTTTCATTTTATTTCTTTGATTGTGTAGGTAAAGAAGTTCTGGGAGGAAGGACAACCAATACCATTGTTGCCTGTAAATGATAATCCAGACTTACGATATTGTCTTCTACATCAACAACTACAAGTTATAAACTGCTGTATATCTAGAAAGAAGCGGCGCATTGCTGCTCTGAAATTGGTAGACACACGTAATGTGCAAGATGATTGTAAAAATGAAGAGCTAGCTACTTGTCCTGTTCAAGAAGCATGGGAACTAAAGTTGAACACAATTGCTCCTGCTTTATATGCAAAAACTAAGTCAGGGAAGCTTCTTCCTAGACTTGGAGTGCTTCATGCAGCAGAAAAATTGGTCATGTTAGAAACTAGTGAACCCGTGTTTTCCCCTGTAACTCAGGTTCAGTGTTGGGCTTAAACATTAGTTCTTTTTCTTATTACTTTTGAGAAATATATTACTATAGACATTTTCTTTCATACACACCTCTTATTGATTCAAATTCCATTTGTCTCATGTGATCTTTTACAGGAGGGTCCCATATTAACTGAAGATTTGATCAGAGAAATAGAGGAGCTTATACTTCGAACTGGAAGGTTGAGTTGGACATAACATCCCTTATTATGTGAAAACCACTGGCTGTCCTTGCTGGTTTGACACAATCAATTTATTTGATGTATTTATTTTCAGTAATAATGCACACATTTTATCTATTAGTTAAAGGCTAAATGCTGAGTTGGGGTGCTTACTGTGAGGATTCCCAGGCCTTGAATGTAATTGAATGCCACAGTTGGGCTCCTCCTGCCTGTGTTTTGTCTCTTGAATATACTATATAGTAGAATCCTAATGCCATTTTTGTCAATATAGTTAAAAATAACTAATTGTTTCCTTGAGTTACTATCTTATAAGGAAGCTTGTTGCTCTAGTTTCTGAGGATTGTTTTACATTCTCAGTGTTGGCGCTGGATGTTCTCAACTCTTTTCTGATATGCAGGCATTTAAGGTATCTAAACAAAAGTCTGATGAATTGACTAGCTTTGTCCTTGCTGAGTATTTTCTGATTTGTTGATGCTGAGATGGACAATGTTCACCTTGATGAAAATTTCAAATTTATTTCTGGATTCTGATTTCACTGTTTTCAGGCTGCCAATCCTGGTTGCATTTTGGAGGATTTTGTCAGATGGTATTCCCCACCAGATTGGAAAGAAGAAACCTGTATTCTCTCTGATGAGGCCAATGATATAGATAAAGTGTCTAGTAGGCGTGGCTATCTAAGTAAGCGGATGCAAGCTAAAGGTAGCAAACTATACATACTTTTCACATAAGTCCTTATTTTGACTTTGCAACATATCCCTAATCTCTAAAAGCCTATATGAACGAATAATACATTTAATGCTTTATTATTATCTAGAAATGTCTTGCACTTTAAGTCAATCTTCAATTTACCAATCTGCACAATTCTAATTCAAAAATGTTTAGTACCTCAAATGAAAACTTGATTCAATGGGGATGCTTAATTCTGGTTAGAAATGTTTAGAGTCTTAATGGAACATCAATTATCTCAAGAGTTTATTTAATATTTTACTATATAGAAGTGTACTATCTGGTGAAGTTGCACTTCATAGTTGGAAGATATTTTGGGTACAATGTGCTGCAGTTTGTCTCTGTACAGCAGATTCCACTAATTAATGCTGGACTGTTTCCATTGTACATTTTAGTTTTTAATGTTGAAGTGCCAAGTTTAAACACCAGCAGTTCTAAGCAAAGTCACAAAGTTTGTGTCCTATGAGGAGAAAATCTGAAACAAGTTTACCTATCAATAAAAAATGGAAATATTATCTAATAACTTTGAAATCATATAAAATGTCAAATTATGTGCATCGTAATCAGTAAAAAGGCTCCATTCATAGGGTAAGCAGTTTAAAATTGTTCTCTTCCTGAAAGGGATAATGGTAGATGGTCCCCCAAGAGGTAAACGTAAGCTAAAGAAGAGTGCAGGTGCGTCTCCTCTTGTCATTTTCAGTTTCTGAAAGCAATGGAAAATACACTTTTAGGGGATCTATTTGAATACCAGCTTTTTAATGTTAAGGTTTTAATGCTACTGTTTTGTTCTTGAAAACATGTTGCCTTGGCTCATCTCTTTTAGGTTTTTAGAATGTATTAATATACATTTTGTTATGTCATGTAAGGTATGAATCTTTTATCATCTCATACCAAAAAATTAGACATTCTTGTTTCTCAAGCAAGTACTAACAAGGGGTGGTAGGGCCCTTCAAACTTTATCAATAGTAAAATGATTACAATATGAATACATGCAATTTAGTTTGAGAATGTAAACCCTCTGAGCTGAAATTTTCAGAGCTTTACATCTCTTAAAGAAACATGGATACATTTCTAAAATGTTACAATTCCTAAAAGGCTGAAGATGGATACTTTTCACTATACAACTCAATTTGATTACCCTGTTGATATAAGGAGGTGATATTAATTTTGTGAGTTTACCGCAATTTGATTTTTTATTTTTTATCTTTTATATTTAATTGATTGTCTATTTGTGTACAATTCTTGGCCAAAAAGATCCCAAATTCCAGGTTAATGTTCAAGGGATTTTAATTTATTTTCTACTAACGTAAGTGCTTGTAATTTTATCATTCCAACATTGATTGGGATGCAGATTGGTGAGATATTTCTTCACAATTGATCATTTTTTTTCTAAGAAATTGTTCAACATTTCTTTCCGACATTAATACTCCCAATTTATTTTCCTTTACCAAGATTTTATGTTTTTCCAACTAAAGCAATTCCTAAAATCAAAATTTTCTAATGCCATTGTGTGAGAAGTAATAGTTGGGACTTGGGAGATCTTTTCCAAATTTGTTCTAGTATTCAATAAGCTACTTGTGCATATTAGGCTTAGAGTGTCTGTTATCTGCCAATTAAGAAGATATAACTCATTACATTGGGCTCATCGTTGACCTTGTTTTGACTAGGTCCTATAACACTTTAAGTTTGTACAGTACTATAGCCTGTGGACATATTTGGTGGGTAAAGTTTACAGGTAGCTAGTTTATTATTTATCATCAAGCACTGAAATATATGGATACCTCTAGTTAAGTTTTATTGTCAGTTGTATATCTTTGCACAAGCATTTCTCTTAGTCTGTTTTCCTTGTCAAGGGCGACAATCATCCATGTTGCTTCAAGCTATACACTGATTATGAAGTATGAATGCATGCAAATGGCTCAGAATCTTCCCTTGTCCAGCCAAATAAAGTGTATCATAATATGGATATAAATCTGAGCACAAAAAGCTCTAAATCTGCAGGTGTGTCATCAGCTACAGTGCTTCAGCAGTTACTTCTTTTTTTGACCAAGATTAGAATGACAACTTTGTCCATATCACACCAAGCTGGTGCATAAATGCCCTTAAAGGATGTAATGTGCACCCCCGGATATGTTTTGCTAGGTCTGATTTGCTTGCAGAGATTCTGAATTTTTTTGTTTTTTCAATTTTGTTTTTGAGGTTTTTTTGCTTTCTTTGAGTTTTTGGTGAATAGTGATTGCAATACATAAACAAACAACAAATGCTGAAAATACAATCAATTGTAAAAAGTAAACACCAAGTTCAGATTATAATCTGAATTTCAATTTTCTATACCATACATGACCGTATCAAGCAATGGATTTGAATTCATGCAGGGAAGTATTGTTTGTTGGCTAAATATTTTGCAAAGTCACTAAGACTACAACTTTGCAAAATGTATCTTTTAGGCAACAGTGTGTGAGATTACTCTCTCCTCTCAGCAATAGGGGATGCTCCCTTCTTACTACAGGTGGCTTTTAGTAGAACTGAATTGTAACACATACAATTCCCCTTGCAACAGTAATACCGGTGGCTCAGAGATTGACTTAAGAACAAACAACTGAGACAACAGTGAATTTATCTAAAGATGAAATGATACAAGAGCTCAAAGTCTCTTGTCCTCACTTCAAATAAGTACTCTATGTATCTAAGTTCCAATACTGAAGCCCAAAGTCTTGAGTCCTTGGAATATTGCAGTCACTACCTTCTGTATTAACCCTTATCCCCTGAAGCTCAAAGTCTTCATACAATTCGAATTAAAATGCTCAAATGATATACGCAAGATAACTAATAATTTGAGAAAGGATTAACCAATGCGACATAAGAACACACTCGTTAATTTTCAAAACCAACAACACAAAGTTTGCTAATTCTTGTTCCTTTATTCAAATGGTCAACTTTGCACAATGAAACTCAAAGTTTTCAGAATACAAGAGAATTGCCTATAGTTTTCTTGCACACAACAAAAGATCCCTATTTACAATGAACCCCCCTCCTTATATAGGAAAAGAAGAGAGAGAAAAGTGGAGAGAAAAGGGGAAACCCTTAACCACTTTGATTTATTCAAACCTTATCTCTAACTAACTTAGACCTATTCAAAGCTTATCAACAACTAACTAACGTTGACTTATTCAATGTTGTAGGACCTAATGTCCTTGCAGCATGATTACATGAGACTACTTTACATGTGGTACTATCACATGCAATTACATATTTCTCTTACATTGCATGTAATTTGTCAATTACAAATTACAAAACTAAGTGTCTGACAAGACATGACATTTATTTGCATCATCCTCTATCGGTTTTCATGCCGCTACAGGATGCCTATGGTTGATATGCTTAAGTTTGGTGAAAACATCTCTAACCAAAACATGAATCTGCATATCGCTCTGCATCATAATGGTGATCACTGAGAGACATCTCTGTGTCTTTCTGTTTCAGTTTTGAAAGCATTCTATGCCTGCAATCATTGCATCACTTATCCCTTTCTTTGTATGACTCCATCATATGGTTGTTCCTGCTTCATACGCTTCTGCAACCTTGAAATGTGTAATCAGGATTTTGAAACTTAATCACATGTTGGGAAGAGCACCACACACCATATTTTGGGGAAGATCTCTTTTCTTTGCAAGCGTATGGGGAGTACTTTGCTTCTTGCAATACAAACCTTCATTTTTTTTGAGGGGAAGAACAGACATCTTATAAAAGGACACAAAAAGGTGGGCTTTTTTGGTTGTCTTGCATATTAGAAAGTTGGACTTCTTCTTTGATATGTAAGTATGAACATTATGAAAGAAGTGGGTTTTGCAATCTATAATGCATATTGGGAAGAACTTAGCATTTTTGAGGCACTGCACGTATGCGGACAAGAAGCTTTGAGTTTGATATATTGAATACATTGACGCATGAGCAAATGTTCAATATGCAAGGTGGGATTTGTGGAATCATTTGCAGCTCATGAACGCACATGCTATGTGCATAGTGGGCTTTTTGGAAGCATTTACACATCCTGAACAGTAAGTCCAAAGAGATGTGAAAAGTATTTTTACACATGAATATGTCATGCGCATGATGAACTTTTGTTTACACTTGCATATGAGGCCAAACAGTGAGTTTTTTAAACTTCTTTGCATATGGGGCAGCACTTGGTCTCTTCTCATTCATTTTGGAAAGTCACCATCAAGAACGGGGTTTTTAATCCCGACTGCGTATGAGGATAAATGATATCCTAATGTGCAACTTAGAAGAAAATGGAAGAAGAAGATGGAATTGGAAAGACAAGAACATGTAAATCTAAAAGTGAAATGAAAAGATTTACATTCAAACAAGCAAACAAAACGAATGTGCATATGCAACAAAGAAAAAGAAAGAAATTATACCTTCTCTTTGAATGCAAAGGGGAAGAACCACAACTTTTCACTCAAACTTACAAGATTCACAAAATTCTGGAAATGATGTGAGAATTTTGAATTTAGCTTAAAAGGGGAAGAGAGGAGATATATAGGCAAACATTCTTTGAACAATTCTTCACAAAAATTGAATGCCACTTCATGAGTCATAAAAAAGAAATGCCAAATGTACACAATGCACTTTAAAATTGCTTAAAATCAGCAAACAAGGTGGAAGACTTCAACAAAAATGTGCCCTATCAATATCAAACTCTTCTTGCAAATCAAAATAAAAACCACACTCAACAACTCCCAAAATAAATGCATTGCGAAAGCAAAGCATGGAGAAAAATGTTTCTGAAAACAAGAGAAAGTCTTACCGAAATTCCAAGCTTAAAGGAGAAAAAACCGCAGAGATTAATGGCATCAAAACCGTTTTTGCTTTGTGATGCCCTAGACGGGCTTTACCTCCCAAAACGCAGCCTTGCGTGGAAGCAAAGCTCATGCTTTTTATGCAATTCGGCTTCAAAATCCCGTCACAGCCTCATGGATTAAAAACAATTTTTCAAATACATATGGCATATGAATAGAGCAGCGTTTTCATTCAAAGCATATGCTATTTGCTATAAAAACAACGCCTTGTATACTAAAGAAAAACCGTAGGTGTTTAAGAATGACGGGTTTTCACCAAGTGATAACATATATTTCGTTTTACATAGAAATATGTTATGTATTCAAAAATCGACACCATGTTTTAAAGTGACCACAGGTTTTGTTGCACACAAGTTAAATATGATTTAGAAGCCCTTCGAAATATGAACTGCTTCACAAAATGACGCCATCCGTATGAGGAAGAAAAACGCATTTTAAACATAAAAACATATGTAACATGCTTTAATTTCGACACCCCTTATTCTTATAATGAAACCGTGTATGTTATGGAAGAACAACACATGTTATTCCATTCAAAATTGACGCCTTAGGACTTTAAGATAAGCCATGGCTTTTTCCAAGGCTTTCGCATTTTTTAAACATATCAAATGAACATAAAATTTGACGCCCTCCTTCGAGGGAGAGAAAACGCGGTTTAATTGGAGACTTAGTATATGTTTTATCATTTTAAAAATGATATGCTATAAAGTTATAAATCGACGCCTTCCATCCTTTGTGAAGCGACGGACTTTGAAAAGGAAAGACGGTTTTTATAAAAGACATCGCATATGTTTGAATATGCTTTTTATATTAAAAACGATGCCCGATAACTTCATAACATATATTATAATATGTATATGTCACGCCATGTTTTAAAAATGATACTCCCAACTAAATACAAGCCACGGTTTTATAAAGAAAACATATAACAAATATGTAATATGATATGCATCAACATATGTTATAAATTTTTAATTTAACGTTTATTTCATAAAATGAAAACGTGGCATTTAGAAGGAAGGAAGACGTACGCCAAGTAATTAAAAATCAACGCTTATTTCATAAAGCCATAACACATTCATTTTGAAACAAAATAATATCTATTATGTCACGAGATTCTAAAATCATAATAACACATGTTATTACTAACATATGTTATATGTTTTAAATTCAACGATTTTAGACTTTAGATAAAAACGTTATCATTTTAATAACACGCCTTCGAGAATTTAACCTACAAAAATTTTGTAGGGTTGCCCCAATTTTGTGAATACAAAACTGAGGACAACATTGTTGTTTTCAGAAACTCTTAACTCTCCAACGCCAAGATGCTGATAACAAACAAACAGCTCTGATTTCCAACTGATATAACTGCTTCTGATTGCCAAGAACGCCCAGATCTGATGATTTAATAACTGTGGTATGTGGTATGACTGGTATTTTCAATGCCAATCTGCCTGATATATTGCTGACAGGCCGTACAAGCCTGGAAACTGCTTTTTTTCTGCCCAAACACCTGGAATTTAAGTCCGATCTTCAATTTACTTAGCCTACGTCTGAGCTGGGAGTGTATGGATAAACCCTAAGGCCGTACGGCTGGGCTAGGGCTGCAAAAAAAACTAAAAAAGAACCTTCCCAATTCTGATCTGCTAATTCTGATTTAAATTTCTCCCAAAACTTCAGATTTGCAGTACTGTATATGGATTCTGCCCACACAAGTCTGATATGTTGATTACTCCACTGAAATTGATGCCTTTCTTCTCTTTCCCAACTGGTATATGCTGAAAATTCAATGCACAAGGGGTGGGATTTCGTCCACCACCTAATTTCTCTGAGAGGCTACATTCCTAAAGACCAGATTGCTGAAGAAACTCACAGCCAGAGTTCCATCAGCAAAATTCACGAGTAGATTTAATTTTCTTTGCCTCGAAGAGGAATCAAACCTCTTTAGGGTTTAACTCTTTATTTTAAAATAAACATTGAAATGCTTTTATTTTAATTAAATCCCTCACCTAGGGATTCGATCCAAATGAGGGTCTAATTTATCATTAACAAAGGACCCCATTTTAAGTTACAACTTATTTTAATCACCTCCTGGGGGTTTGTGCCATGATCAACTTATTATAACATTTATTATATTATAAAGTGATTATAATAATCACTTTTATTATTATTTATTAACATCTAACTTATGAAATAATTAAATTATTTCCAAATTATTCATAGCTCGCTCATCTAGACCCTAATCTGAATTTTGTCTGACAACGCTTGTCCATTGATGTTGTTTGATCACTGTGTGCTAACTGACAGTGTTATCCTAAAATTTAGATACTCTCCTAAAAAATAGGAACTGCGCCAAAAGTCTCCAGGCTGATCGCGGAGGTCTCCTGATGCGTCCTAGTCAACTCTCAGTCCATCCCTAAAAAATTGGGATTCCCTCAAAATCTAGGAGACTGTCTCAAACTGGTCAAACTGGCTCTCAAATCCTTGATATATCTCCATAGGCCCCTGAATAGGCCTCCTACACAATTTGCAGGCCTACGAGAACCAAATAATAGGCCAACCACAACTGCCAACTGACTTGCCTAAGGAAAGGACATTACAAAGGACCTGCAGTAGTAGGATGACTCCATCGACCTGTTATGCTAAATTTACCACAATGTTTTTTCAACCTCCAATGCCCATGTATCTATTAGCTGGGAAGATAGCCCTTTTAAGGGGTGATTCTTGTCATAAAATCAGATCAAACACAAACCCTGCCAATGGCCTATGGGAATGGATAGCCCAGTCTAGAAGGATGCAATGAAACAATACCCACAACTGTAGGGATAATATTTAGGAAAATATGTATGGAGTGATTTACCACGTCTAGGGCATTCTTATTCCACATCCAACTATTTCCTTTTCTATGCCACTCCAAACAAAGATTAATAAATTTGCCTCAATCATCATATGAATCACTTAACCAATAGAACTAGCTTTGGTGTCCATTCCTTCATTCCTCAAATATCTCCATATATTTATTCTGTACAAATTAAATTATGAAAACCTTATGCCCAACAAATAGAAATTATAAAATCAAATGAAAATCACAAAACCTTATGAAATTTGTGTTTGAAGAAGACCTCACAAATTCTTGCAAATCCAAATGTTGAATCCAACTACGACAGTTGAATGACTCCGCCAAAAAACCAGCTAAGGAGGAATCTTTTACCTCTGAAACTTATCTTTGCAAGAAGGTTTTTATTTTTAAGAGGCTAAGATGAATCAAGTCCAGACTCCAAAACCACAGGCGTTTCAATTAGAGTAAATGAATAAACATCCCACATACCAAATGAGCTCTCAAACCTCTTAATTATAAACTTTTCTGGGACTATCTAGAAACTTCTTTATCAATTTACTTCATTAATTTAATAAGCCTTTTAACTCCAAAAAGTAATTTATTTTACTTTTAAAACATATCTGGTATGCAAAGTCATTTTTAAGCATCTCATCATTTAAAACTTTCCATTCTCTTTCCAACAATCTATAACACTGAGGAGCTGGATAAATTATTTTAATTAAAGTGACAACCTTAGTCAAATAAATTAAATATAGCTCTAAATTATACCCAAATAGGGACATTGGTCAAAATGCACCGAAATCAAAAATTATGTAGGAGTGATCCCGATGATGAAAGATGATAAATGAGCCCAATCGTATGACTTACTAACAATAGACACTCTTTTAGAGTTGAATTTCTGGCTTAGATTGTGTATGTTTTTTAGCATCAACATTTCGGATCACACTACGTGATCCATCATCAGGATATAAGAGCAAAGAGCAATAAGGAAATGTGATCATTGAGTGTGATCCGAAATGTTGATGCTAAAAAACATACACAATCTAAGCCAGAAATTCAACTCTAAATTCAATGGATTGTGGAAATCTGATCAATTTAATAGACACTGTTGATGCATGTAGCCACGATCAGATAAATTCATAATACTAAAACATATAAATGATCAGATTAAAGAACCATAAATATATATATTAAGATATATGAGATTATTGTTATTATTCTCCTTATGGTCAAAACCCGATAACTAATTGGAATCGGTATCACCCGATAACATTAGTATCATATTATAGTTATGCTTTGATCGGTATTATACCAACGACTTTGGTATTCATGATTGAATCGGTATCAAACCGATCGGTATCATATTAGTCGATATCATTAAT
>MU223426.1:375604-404753 GCA_018584345.1 Thuja plicata
ATATATGCTGATCGATCTGTTCTATACTCACACCGAAATTGATAAGTGCGAAGTATATTGAACAGCGATCAATATATATATTACATTATAATTATGAAACATTGCCATTATACCTGTGAAAACAACAGACACTCTTGCCAAGAATGTTGGAAACCAAAGTGGAAGCCAAAAATAACATGTGAAAGTGTCATACACTCCGCTAAACTATATGAGCTCATTGGTAGCATCAAATTACCCTTGACATTAACCTAGAAAATCGGTGTCAATCGTATGGTTAGAGAATTTGTAAAAAGGGACATTACAAAGAACAATGTTATAAGACTTGAACTTGGACCAGGCTCGGCAAGCTGATTTTTGACTCGAATAGATTTTGACAAATTGAAAAACCTGAGAAATTCAGCGATTTTTAAGGATTTAAGACTTGTTTCATGCACCCTTTAATTAACAAACGTAAAGGCACAATATTATCATCAAATAGGAGCTACTATGATCACATACAAAAGTATACATCAATCACATAAGTATGAAGGCAAATTTTAGCTTAAGAAAATAACATATTAGATATATAATTAGTGTCGAATGTATACAAAAATCATGGAATATGCAATCCATGGCATCAAAAGGTCTAAACAAATGTCAAAACAAAAGTTATAAGTCTAAGGCTTAGAGGAGCCTAAATTACTCACCCCCAACCCTCCTGCGTGTATCGGTCCTAGATGATGGTTATGTTATATAAGTTGCATGAACGAAGATAAGCATTCAATATCCTCTATGAACATGTCAAGTTCTCAAAAACCTTTGATATGATAGATCTTGGATGTCAATAGATGACTATAAAACTGTTAAACAATGAGAACTTTGAAAACCATCAATTTGAAATATATCTTAAAAGAATGAATTCCCATTAGTATTAGCTTATAAGAAGGATGATATAGCAGCTTATATGTATTAATAACTAAGAAAAGAAGCTATGAAGCAGCTCTAGAGTGCCTCCTTTTTCTTCCAAAAATGCCTTGTAGGAAAAAGCTGTCAAAACCAACCAAATATGTTCTCAAAGATTATGTTATGGGTAGACAGCGGATGCCTATTTTACAGGCAGTTGACACCCGAACAACGGGAATACTAACACGCTGGGCGTTAGGAGGGTAAGTGTTGCTGGTCGAGTTGGTAGCAGCGGCCAATATAGTGGGATTCCCACTCAATAGCAATCACAGTTCGAGCCATGACCCCGCGTGAGTAGGAGCTCGGGTTTCGCAGCAGACAGACTGCAGACTTGACAGCAGCTGCTTGGCATCATTAACGTGGCCTCATTTTTATTGGGCTGGAGTTGCATAAGTACAGATTGCCATTTCAAAAGCTTGTTGTGTATTAGGAGTCCCACTCTCTGGTTCGAAGCAGCTCAGCAACCTTCAACGTTGCCTCTCCACTATTAAAAATGACTTGTTCTCATCTCCGGGTGAGTATCTACTCAGTGCGGCTAGATGTTCGAGAGAGGATTTTGTGCGCATAGGTGTTGAAATTAATCTTCCGTGCTCTGACGTTCCATATTCCCTCCATAAGAAAACGCTTGGTAGAATAAAACAAATCTGGGACACATCAGCTTGCGGGTCGTTTTCTTGTTTTTTCTGAACCGACAAGTGGCCAGACATTCTGCGAATTCTTATTAATCCTGGCATTCACAGAAAGTGGCAGTCGTAAGGTGGAATATGGTCAATTGTGACAGGTGGCGGGTGAAATCATATACTGGAGAATAGATGATAAGTTCCAACAATCCAAAGAGTTTCGTAAACACTCCTGAATATATTTCTTGAAGCGGTATTATATTTCCTTCGGTCAAACATATTACACTTCCGCAAATATTTGTTGGTTGAAACTTCGTTTCCAAAGTAAAGGAATTTCTGGAGCCGCTAACCATAATATCCACAGGAGGCGTCCTTAGAAGTTTGAGTTTAATTGCAGCACAGAGCTTAGGTGCGACTGGGGAATGCAGTCTGATTTGGTATGGTCACGATTCACAGGTGGACCGTCTTCTAGCTGCTGAACAAAAGGCAACAAATTATTGTTCACTTGATGATGGAAATGCCCCAGACCATCGTCCGACAGTTGCTTGTACTCGAGTTGTGGCATACTTGGCTCGTATTCTTGATGCAGCATATAATGCTCTGGAAGGGCTTAACAAGCAAGCTTTTATGACAGAATTGGTAAATCGCTTGCATAAGGGTCTTCTCAATCACTGGCAATGATTCACATTCAGTCCTAGTGGGGGATTACGACTGAAGCGTGACATTACAGAATATACAGATTTCGTGCGGAGCTTCAATACTCTTGCTGTTGATGAAAGTTTGAATTACTGGGGCGTCTTGGCAAATGTATTCGTAATTGCTCCAAAAAGCCTTCCCACTTTGTTTGAAGGAAGCCCAAGCATTCGCAAAGATGCCTTGAGATTTATTCAGCTGTGGGAAGACTACAAAACTGCCAAAATTGCAAGCAGACTGAACTCTTTAATGGTAGAATAACAGAGTTGTATTTCTTCAAAGGTTCAGATAATGTAAAAATTCAGTTTTCAGTAGTAATGGGATGCAGTGGTTTAATATATCTCCCTTGTATTAAGATTACATTCTATGTATTGAGGTTGTTTGGTTTAAAGTGAATATCTTTTTGAATAAATCCAAGAACAACAACTATTGAGGGCAAAACTGTGAATGCGTCATGATATCATTTCACAAACTGGAAACTATCTCCATTATCACTAGCAAGCAAACTGTTTGAAAAATAATCAGAGGATATCAGAATTGATTGCAAACTGTTGGACAAAGTTTCAGTAGTACAGTGGTATCAGGAAGGAGTGGTGAAACTTCTGGAAGGTGCTATCAATCCATACTTTGAGTGTGGATCCTTGTCCTAGGCAGCCACAGGTTAATCTGAAGGATTTTGAGCAGTGTAAGTCAAAACATTCACCTGCAGAGATAAGTAGTGTCTAGCTAGGAAAGATGCGTGGTTTGGAAAAGTCCTAAAGGATCTTGCTAAGGTACAACAACAGTTAGCCCAGATTTCACAGCCTAATGAAAGGTCAGAAATACTCGGCATGTATGAGGAATATAACACACTTCTTCCACAGGTTCAGAAAGATTTAACCTTCTCTAGTTTCATGGACTTTCATCCAAAACTTCAACACAAGACTTCAATGACAAAGAAGCAGTATCAGGATTTGGCTCAGAATCTACTTGCACAAGATAGGTGCAGAAATTTATATGAAGAGTTTCCAGCTATCATTAATCAACCTATAAGTGAACAAAAAACTAAATCAGTTTTTGAAGAGAAACCTTATGAGGTTGTTATCAAAGCAGGAGATTGTAAAACAAGTATTGAATTCGTGCATGAAGATGAGGCTAAAGAAGAGGCAACAAATATGCCGGTTACCGAATATGAGGAATCATGTGATTTCTATGGCAGCGCATCACGTATGCATAATGATGATTTGGATGATCAATCAAAGAATGCATTTAAAAATGACAAGATGAGGAGCATGCCTTGCAGCGTCAGCTGAAGGTCAATAACGATGCTCTTACGACAACTCTTGTTCACCATGATAGCACTCACCAGATCATTGAGGATCTTTATAGGAAAGTTCGGAAAGAGATAGGACAAGGTGATATGTTGCAGATTTACAGGAGGTCAAAACAACATTTGAGGTTTCAAAATCAGAATATCTATACTTACTGTCAGATCGCGACTACCTGTTACAGGTTGCAGAAAATTATGCCGGGCAGTTGAGGAAAAAGGATGATGAGGTTAAGAAGCTCAACATAGAGCTTAATATTGCTCAGGAAACTTTGGAGCACACACATCTTGCTCTTAAGGAAGCAAGAAATCAGATTATTACCTCCAGTTAGTACAGGGAACAAGACGACAGGGAAAGGTCCGAATTCTTTTAGGAGGTGATTTAGGAACTCGATAGCATACAATAGACCTATGAATTGGATAGTTGTCCCAAAAGATCTTTGGATCATCCAGAGTTTCTTAATGAATTGGATAACTTTCAGGTGATCGACAATTTCTTGTTTGAGATGGATGCTGATTTGATATTTGATAATCCTTTCTTCGAGCTAGATGAGGAAGGTATTCCCTATCCCCATGACGAGGATGAGGTCGATTACAGAATTTGGGACCCAGGGTCAGCTATTAGAGGTGAATCTTGGTCACCGGGTTGGAGTAGCGGGATGAGCTCAGTTGCTGCACAGTGTGGTTCTTACACCAGCAGTCCAGGATGGGCAGTTATGTCTTGTGGCATGATGGGTGATGTGCCTTTCCGTGCACTACCACTCGCTGATGATGAGGTGTCTTGTTTTCCATTCAGCCCACCTACGGGGAGCTTTCTTTCCCGATTATTGCAGAGGTGTGGGGTGAGTGATTGGTTGGGTATGCTTCCTCGCTTGCCGATGGAAGCCTTGTCCGACAATTTGCGTATCTTGCCTCTTCAGTATAGTTTCCAGTTCAGGCGATAGATCAGAGGGGCAGTGTTATGGCAGTTGGGCATTTCTGGTTATTCGCTCAGTAGGGGCATCGGGCCTCAGGATTTTTCAACCAGTTGGGGAGATGGATGGCCCTTTTGCTTATGGGATCCAGGAGGGACGTACTTGCAGTTGGTATTTGTCCAGGGAGTCGATTGGTGTGAGATTTGGTTTCTCCTTGCATTTGACCGTAGAGGTGCCAGTGATTTCAGTTGGCGTGAGGTTCTCAGTTGGGTTGAGGACTTTCTCACAGATGTTGGCGACAGGGCAATTTGGTATGACTGATCCTGCAGTGACTTGGGATCCTGACATTAGACTGGTTGTTGTTTTGTTGCTGTATGAATGACTTCACAAGTCAGGGCTTAATATCTGTTTCAGTTTCACACGACAGGTTGGTGGAGCAGTTTCCGTGAGGTTGGTTTGGGATCCGGGTATTATGATCGCAGCATGCAGATAATGATTGCTTGAGGGCAAGCAATCTCCGGGAAGGGATGATTTGTAATGACCCCTTTTGGGCACATTATCTGGTGCCTTATAGTTAGCCCTTTTATCATGGTCCGGTGGGCTAACCAAGGTTTGGTAGAGGATCAGAGGGGTGTTTGGCCTAGGTGTTTTCAGTTCAGGCCAATTGGATCAGTTTCCGCAGGATTTCCAGGGTGCTTACTATTTATAATAGGTAGGAAGAACTCAGTGTTCCTGGAATTTCAGTAGTGGACTCGGAGCGTCTCGCTGAGAGTTTTCCGGCAAGCTATCACACGTCTCCATCCGAGTTCGTTTGGTCCTTCGTTTTAATGCCAGAAGATTCCTCACTTTATTTTATTATGTCACTTTATAACCAATGGTTATATTTTTAAAAAGTGACTTTAAGTGAGAATATGAAAAGACAGAGAGGGGAAACTGAAGAGTCACAGCCATTGCTTTAAAAGAAGGATTGAAGGCTCATTTGAGATATGCTTAGTTTTTGGATATTATTTTTATCTCTTGGAGATATCAAGAAGCTTTCAGCTTTCGAATTCAGCCTTCAGGATGGAAATCCTTTTGGCTCAAAGGTGGATTGGACGTAGCCCCAGTTCGTCTACGATTTGGATTCATAGCAGAGTTCGCCATTGTATTCACAGGTTCTTTTCTGTTGATTGTCATTCCGTTGGATATTGTAGTTCAGATTTTGGATTGTGGAAATCCCATTATTATTGTATTGTTGCTGTTTTACGCAATAATATTTGCTGAGGTTTTATTGGGATATTTGTTGGTTTATTGTTATCGAATTGATGATTTATTGCATGCATTTAAATGTTTAAATCTGTATGAGATTTATTGGTAAAAATTGGGAAAATGGCCGGTTAGGGTCATTACAATATAAGTGCCATTTAGTTTATTTTCTTTTTATGCCAAAGATTTCTTCTTTCCTTTTTAGTTTTGTTGGATATACTGGGGTTTTTATGTTTTCTGAAATATCCCCTTAGGATATTAGCTCCAAATTTTTCCAAATTTGCCACAGGAATTTAAGCAACTTGCATGCAACTGATTTCTATTCATCCAATTGATTATTTTGAAGACCATAAAATTTCAAACTGAAATGGAGATATGAATATTGCCATTAAAATATATAAATCATTACAACCTTATTTTCCAAACAGATATAAAATACCTATATTACTGCAAGTTTGTCTTAAGATGAGACTTTTTCAACTTTGCCCATCTGTGAACTCCTTCGCGAATCCACCTCAAAAAATGAATTGGGTTTCCGTCCAATCCACCAAGAAATCCTAAAGGTTTCTGTCCTTAGGTTTTCAAAAGTGAAAGCCAGAGCTTCCTAGAATTCTCCAAGAGAAAACAATGAACAAGCATAAACCGAGCATATGAGAATAAGCCTCTCAATGTTCTTTTATAGCACATCCTTGTGACTTCATTTTTCTTTTGCCTGTCTCTTCATATTCCTTTTCTCTCTTTATTTTCCTTCTTTAACTTAAAGTGACTATTAATTTTTTCACTAGGCTCCATAAAAGTCATTTTAATACTTTATTAAATAATTAAACTAAGTTGTCATTTAATTTGATATATTTTGACAACTTAAACTTAATTAGTTAATTGGCTTCTAATGTCCCTAAAAGGGGACATTACAGCCCTCCCTTCTTGGAGATCGCTTGCCCTCAAGCAATCTGTACCTGCATGCTGAAACCAAATGACCGGGATCCCATATCAACCTTAGGAATGTTACTATGCCAATCCACTACGCTACTATGATATAAATATCACTATGCCTAGAATGGTGAAATCACTCATCAAAATCCCATTGAGGTAAAACACCAAACATGCCAATGCCAGGATCCCAAATTTTTATGTTGACACAACAGTCAGATATGAGGAGATAGTAGTATCTCAAGGAGCTATGAACACCAGACAACTCCCCAACTGCAAATGATCTCCCATGGAAGTGCATAACACCCTGTTGGTTCCCAAAACCACAGATTGGAAATCCAAGAGCTTTGCGAATTCTCTTATAGGATTTGCTTCAATTAGTCTTGGCCAACGAACATGAATAATCTTATTCCCCTGCACTTTAGGCTTCTCTATACCTAGGTGTGTAAACCCTCACCCCAAACACAAAAGGTGTTTTTCTATAGCGAATTTAAACTTTCTTGATTTCTGAGGATGGCAAATGTTCCCCGAGTCTAATTAGAATAAGAATATTTGATTCTTATTTAGTGTTTGATTATTATGAATGCTTATGAATACTTTGTAATTGAATTTGTATTTGTGTATAAGGAAACTGCTTTGGGTACGAGATAAAATATTTCGCAAGGATGAAATGAAAGAACTTAATGCTCATACAATTGTAAAAAACCTTCTTTGAGGAGATACACAGGCTAGTCCCTTATCCAACTAATTGGGCGGAATGTTTTGAAGCTTTTTTTGAACCATCATGTACACTCTGCAATTCAATTTTAGATTCTCTCCCCCATGACATCAAGGATGAATTGATAATAATATTTGTTTTAGTCTAAATGAATTTTAATTCCTTGGCAGAAAACCAATGACAAGGATTTGTATAGATGAGAGCTTCGTATACAACCCTTGATGCTCGAAAACTAATATTAAAAACTTCAATTTTCCGACATCTAACAGTAAAGAGAAAACTGTGTAACTGAAAATGCAAAGGACCAATCCAATAAAAAACAATGAACTTACTTCTTCAATCTTGGACAGGAAACATTTTTTTTGTATTAATAAAAAAAGTGAATACAATTGATTTACATTTTAGTTGCAGTCACCATCCATGCTATCTTCCTACAGTACCATCTTCCTCCTTTTTCTTATCGATTATTTTTTATATATCTTTTATTACATTTTACACCACATATATATGTGGATGAATGGTTTTCACACCCCTTTAGGGTGAAGAGATGTAATGAGCCCAACCTGGCTCTGCTAATAATTCAATTTTGTTTTGCACAAGATAACAATTTCTAGCTAAAAACTCCTTATTTAAACATTCAATTTCAATTTGACTTTTCTCAGCCAACATACAATTTTATTTCAGAATGCTTATTTGGTGAAATTCCGGAATTAGCCTTCAATGAATTTATTCAAACACTGATTTCAGATGGACTAAATTTATTGATGTTCCAACAAAATGCAATACATAAAAAAGATTTGTAAAGTCTGCAAACCGATTACAAATTACATGCAGTGGTAAATACCGTATTCATCAATGCACATTAGAACTGGAATGTTTGCTAACCGTTTGTAATGCCATCCTCCAATCAGAACCCCACGCTAGCCGGCCGCGGTTCCAATAGTATCACTCACGACTTATTAATGGCTATGTTCCTGCTTCACGTCACCTGCAATGTACAGACATTGCACGCACCATCCATTCGTGTTTGCAAGGGAATGTTTCAATGACAAATTACTGAATTTTGATACCCATCGTAACCAACAATGATTACTGGAAGCTAGCCGCTGTAATCCCTGATGCCGCGATCTGCAATCATGCATCTACTCCACGCCAATCTCCAGCAATATCAATCACAATTCACCAGACTTGCGTCCAATTCAGACTGCCACAAGACTTCATCGAATTTGCAATTCGATAAGTTTCAGAACCTCAAACCCTTCATCGTTTATCCAAAGCACAAGTTTAAAATAATCAACATAGAGTAATAACTTCAATTTCAGAATTAATTGCACTCTCAGTGTGCCAATTAATTATCCCAAACTCTTCAGACAATAATATCCAGAATAGATCAGATTCTCTCCTTATCCACAAAAAACACAGTAGAGAGCTGTAGCAAATGTTTACCTCAGCACATTTGCCAAATTGCAAAACTCAGAAACCCTTATACTTCAGCAAGGGCACAATTTAGAAATTCCGGCACAGAGCCACAAAGTCAAGTTTAATCAATAATCGAATGCCAATCCCAATGAAATGAGCTCATAATTATAATCCAACCTTGGCCACAGTTTCCCCAAAAGAGCTTCAGTTCACAGCTCTTTTAATTATCAACTTCTAAAACATTATTATAATAATATGACTTTAATTATTAATTAACAAATAATTAATTAATAAATATGAGCTCGTGCAATAAATCCAACATCCGCTGCAGATGACGACTAACTGCCAGAGCCACCCACTGCACTGCCAAAAATAGACTTACTAAAAATAGTAAGTCCCCAGCCAAAGAACTGCACAACCTGAATATAGTCTGGAGCACTGACCACTGCCGCTACTGCCCTGCTAGAAATAGAAACTAACGAAACTAAAAATAGTAAGTCGAGACTTACTAAAAATAGCAAGTCTGCCAATTGGGACCCTCAAAACCAGACATCAACTCATGAGGGTCGCGATAATGAGCTGACAAAGCCACTGCCAATACTTGCTAAAATTGGGGACATCACGGTCCTCCCTCCCCAAAAGTCCTTGTCCTTAAGCAATCGAGTATCTCACTGGACCCTCCACACGGATCCCATAAGAAGCACGTGACATCCCTGCCATCCCGGAACCAACTGTAAACCCATGACATCAGCAGCACCAGGAACATAACCTGTATCATAACCCCAAGTGCCTGCGCTGATGAAGTGGAGATCTGGACATCACCAGAAGATGACTCAATAGGAGAACTCATCATACTAAACTTCACTGACTCTCCCCAGTCATCCTGCAACCAATCCATCTTAGTTACAGACCTGCTTAGCACCTGATGTAAATCCTGAACATGTGAGTCAAATATGAGGTTATAAACACTCATCATAGTATAGACTCGATCCCCAGTAGGATCATCTCTGTCCTCATCCTCATGCTGCTGCGATGACTCCTCCATCTCATCCGTGTAAACCCACATGCCGCGGTTTACTGCTCCTTTCGGCCTCAAAGCACAAGTATGGCCTTTAGAGAAAGGCCCCTTGCACCAAAAGCAAAGTTGTCTCCTCCTCAGGTCCTCTCTGGGAGTATCATCAAATCTCCTCGTTGTCTTTCCCTTGTCCTCAACAATTGGTGGAGACTCCTCATCAACAGGTGGGGAACCAGATGACTTCGGGGTACCCTTGCTCCGAGATGATGACTCAAGATCTCGAGCCTCCTTCATCGCCTCCTGTAAAGTGGGTGGGTCCAAAGACTTAACCCATCCATGGAGTGGCTCTGCTAACCCCTCAAAAAATAGCATCACTCTCCTCCGCTCTGAGATATCATACACCATGACTGATATGCGCTGAAATTCGCTGATGAAGCCCTCTAAACTAGCTGTCTGCTGCAACTGAGCCAACTCTCTGAAATAAACCTCAGGATCTTTTCTGTCAAAGCGCTCAATCAACCTATCCACAAACTCCTGATAGACAGTAATCTGGTCATGATGTAGTGATCTCAACCCATGGTACCACCAGTCATGTGCACTCCCATCTAAATACAAAATTGCAAATCTAATGGCGTCCTCCTCAGTCATAGGGCGCAATGCGAGGTAGGTGTCGAGCTTGTGGATCCAAGCTGTAGCAGTGACCCTACCGCTGCCATCAAAATGTGCTAGCATCATCTTGCTAGCCACTTGTCTCAAATCATTCTGCCCCATCCTTTGCCTATCCTGCTCCAATCCTCCTCTCGAGTGCTCCCGTTTCTGTGTCAAATCTCTGTCAAAGTTCAAATTCTGCTTCAAGGCCTGAGGAAGGGCATCCCACTCAACATAGTGAGTGACTATATCATCGGCAAAGGGGACATCCTCAGCATCAGTGCTGACTGCATCGGCCTCCGGTCTCACAAATTAATTGCACTCTCAGTGTGCCAATTAATTATCCCAAACTCTTCAGATAATAATCTCCAGAATAGATCATATTCACCCCTTAGCCACAGAAAACACAGTAGAGAGCTGTAGCAAATGTTTACCTCAGCACATTTGCCAAATTGCAGAACTCAGAAACCCTTATACTTCAGCAAGGGCACAATTCAGAAATTCCGGCATAGAGCCACAAAGTCAAAAGTTTAATCAATAATCGAATACCAATCCCAAAGAAATCAGCTCATTTTATAATCCACCCTTGGCCACAGTTTCCCAAAAAGAGCTTCAGTTCACAGCTCTTTTAATTATCAACTTCTAAAACATTATTATAATAAAGTATTCTAACAATATGACTTTAATTACTAATTAACAAATAATTATTTAATAAATATGAGCTCGTGCAATAAATCCAACATCCGTTGCAGGTGACGACTAACTGCTAGAGCCACCCACTGCACTGCCAAAAATGGCACCTGCCAAAAATAGACTTACTAAAAATAGTAAGTCCCTAGCCAAAGATTTGCACAACCTGAATATAGTCTGGAGCACTGACCACTGCCGCTACTGCCCTGCCAAAAATAGAAACTGACCAAACTGACTTACTAAAAATAGTAAGTCCAGACTTACTAAAAATAGCAAGTCTGCCAACTGGGACCCTCAAAACCAGGCGTCAACTCACGAGGGTCGCGATAATGAGCTGACAAAGCCACTGCCAATACCTGCTAAAATTGGGGAGAGACACCACCTTATGCTAAAATTAAAAAACTTCTTTTGAAAAACCTAATCAACAAATTAACTAATAACTACCTATCTTTCGGATTTGGCTTTGGTCGAAAATCCAAAACAGATTGTACGAACATAAGATTTTGACTGGAGATAGAAAATTTGATTTTCCGAACTGGGTCTATTTTAGATTGTTGAATTCCGATCATTTTCATCCTCTGGCGACATCATTTTTGTAGCATGTTGAAATTACAGCATCTCTGAAATCTTTGCTCACAGAATTTTGATTGTTCTTTTCGCCATTTCGCAACCTGTTAAAAAGTCCTTTGCAAAATAGTGATAAATCGCTATTTCGCTTCCCCCACTAATGCCATTCGTGAAATAGCGAAAACTCTCTGTTTCATCTCTTTGTTTTCTGCTCCCGTGAAATAGCGAAATTTTGCCATTTCGCAGCTGCCAACTTCATGACCTACAAAATAGCGAAAAAGGTTCCTTCTGAATATCTCCAATGTGTTTTCACATTCTAGATCTTTGCAATATGCCTTCATATTTGATTTCTAGGTATTCTTTATGCTTCAAGATGCAAAATCTCAAAAATGACTAAACACACCCATCATAGGCACACAAAAAAATATATCCCATCTTGAGCTGCTGGTGTAAAAATCAAACTGCTTAGAGGGCAAGGTCAACACCAATGGTTCAGAGGAACTAGTACAACAGTAATCAATTTGAAATGCCATTGACTACATACCAATCACGAGTAAGAAAGTAGCTGAAAAATCATCTCCTCTAATCAAATCATAAATACCTATTATGGTTAAATAAATGAATGTGTTATTAAACAATGACTATGAATGATCAATATATACAAGTACATAAGAGAATGTTTCTATAACGAACAGGAGAGAGGAAATAGAAACATCCTGTAGAGAGAAAGAGAAAGTTTCCTTAATGAACAGAAGGAGTTTATGGAAACATTACAACCAGGAGTGACCATTAGAAAAAGACGGAAGAGGGAGTAAATTAGAAACTATCTAATATCTATTATCATAATACCCTCCCTTAATGGTCAATCTATCTTCAAAAAATGGAAGTTTGCATGTCCTCAAAAAGCGTAAAAGGCAGCCTCGGGTTGATAAGAGAGGTCTGCAGGTTCTGCAATGTTGGTCTGTGGCTGGGATCCACCATGCTTCCGCTAATCAGAAGCAAACTGGACTTGAGTCGCATCGACAATAGTAGGACGATTCTTGGTACCTTGAACAAGCACCTCAAGGTGACAGTGTTGGTGCTCAAATCGACAGATTGGATTTCCTATGGACTTGCCAATCCAATGCTTGGAAACCCAAGTGATTTGGCCAACTAACAAGTCACAACCAAAGCAAGGTTGGAACTTCTGCAATTCTAGCTCTGCAAAATCAAGGCTGGTAGGCCTATACCTTGACTTATCCTTCAAGTTACAACGCTTTTTATAGTAGATAAGAAACACTTCAACCTTCTCTCTCAAGTATAGCAAGGAACTTGAAAGAAATCTAACTGAAAGCGATATATCATGAACTGTAAACTGAAATACTTTAAGTAATTGAAAGAATGTTTAGTAAATGTGTATGTAATTTGAAATGAATAGATAGATAAGATATCTTAAAACTATAAACAATGAACCGAATAACTATAATCCAAATAATGATTAGACCAGTGCCTTATTCTACCATGGGCAATAGAGTCAAGATCATTCCAATCTTATGTTCAACCTCGGAGACAATTTCACAAGAAAACTTATCACTACAAAGGTGTTATGGAATGTACATGCAACCTAAAACAAATTCAGAGATATTTCAAAAGGGTAATACTTCTTAGATGACAGACCAATTGACGAAGGCCTCAATCAACAGAATTTAACCATGCAAAATGAGAAAACCAATTGAAAATATAGACTATGAATCAAATAAGGAAGCATGCACATCAAACTATCACTTTGAAGTTCTATTGGTTTATCCAAGGGACTAATTGTAAATTGATAATGAAACTATTACACATGTGAAAGAAACAAGGCTTATCTTTATTAATTTTGAAAAAAATAGTACATTGAGGTCCATGTTATACTTGTTGATTAAAAACTATCCAAATATTTGAAATTGTATTATATTGTATTCCCTCCACATTTTACACTATGTATATATATGTGTTTGAGTGGCTTTCACACCTCTTTAAGGTGTAAAGACACAACCCTTATTACAAATTATTTAAAAAAAACAAATAACTAACTAAAAAATAACTACCTAACTTTCGGATTTGGCTTTGGTCGAAAATCCAAAACACATCGTGAAATGCTAAGATTTTTATTGGAGATAGGAAATTTGATTTTCCGAACTGGGTCATTTTTATATTTTTAAAATTCGACCATCTTTATCCTTTGTCGAAATCATCTTTGTAGAAGGTCTAAATTCCAACATTTTTTGAAGGCTTCGATTAGGTAGTTCTATTTATTTGTGTCATAAAGCTTCCTTATTTTGACCTTTTTTAGTATGGAGAAACATGCTTCTTGATGATGGATTGGGACTTCTAAATTATCAAGATTTAGGGTACCACCAGACGGTACTCGAAAATCGTCAACATGCGCTGTTTTCAGGTGTTGTAGTTCTTGCCGTTGAAATGCTGACTGCCTTCCAACATCAAGTTGGTGAAAGATGCCATTGCACGTTTTTCAATGAAAAAGCATGAAAACACAGATGGCACAAAGTTCGAGGTAGATTGACGGAAGACCCAAAAAAATTGAAAAGACACCCTGAGAATAGCACAAAAACCCCAGATAGAATATGCTATCAGATTCTAAATCCGCTGCATCGGAAAATGAGGCATGGAAAACGATGCACCCAAAAAAAAGCAAGACTGACCTAGTTGAGTTCTCGAAAAATCCACCAAGAATCTGCAAGTAGATTTCCAAGACGGCACAAAATCTGAGAGTTTCGAATGAGACCCTAGCCGCTGGAAAAGAATCAAGAAATTGCAGAGATTTAGTAAAACAATAGTAGAAAATAGTCAGGTTTGTGAGGAAAAAACAAGATGCAAATTTTGAACACACTTGGGTAAAAAGCTTGGAAAATCTTGAACTAGTAATTTCAAAAAGAAACTAAAATTTTTGGAAGAGGCTAGGAATTTGCTCTGATACCATATTATGGTAATAAATGAATGTGTTATTAAACAATGACTATGAATGATCAATATATACAAGTACATAAGAGAATGTTTCTATAACAAACAAGAGAGAGGAAATAGAAACATCCTGTAGAGAGAAAGAGAAAGTTTCCATAACAAACATAAGGAGTTTATGGAAACATTATAAACATGAGTGACCATCAGAAAAAGACGGAAGAGAGAGTAAATTAGAAACTATCTAATATCTATTATCGTAATACTACCATCCACCCTCAACTAGGAATCACTCATCTGCTGAACCAAAGAAACCATGCAGCTCATCTGTAGATCAGAATCTAAACTCATATGTAAGCTGATCGGTAAGTGGGCAGCAGTACTAACTCTAAAAATTAATCCACTACTCCAATCCTGTGACCAACCCTCTTCACTAGGAACTGTACTTGGGTCCCAAATCATGCAATCAATTCCATTCTCATTACTGGAGTCAGAAATAACTCCCTCATCCAACTCGAAGAGTGGATTATCAAATGTCCAATCAACATCCACCTCAAACAAAGAATTGTCAACCAACAAAATATCATCCTTTATTCCCAACTCATACTCAGGGTCTGGCTGGTCCAAAAATTTATTGCTTGATTTTTTGGGACAGTTATCCAAATCATAAGTTTTTTGTATGTTGTCAAGTTCCTTGATCACTTCCTTGAAAACCTCAATCCTTCCTCTGTTTTCTTCCTCCCTGAAATGATTTGTGAAAACAATCTGATTTATTGCTTCTTGATGAGCCATATGCGTACTCCCCAATACTTCCTGTGTATTGTTAAGCTTGCTGATGAGCTTATTGATCTTATCCTCCTTTTATCAGTATATACTTCACCAATCTTTAAGATATGATCCTTGTTTGAAAGTAAACACAAATAATCAGATTTTATTGATTCCAGAACCACTTTGACCATCTGTAAATTTGTAAAATAAAAATCACATTCCCTTCCCTTTTGTCTCCTTTCAATTTGAGCCTTCTTGTTAGTGTCATCATACTATACTAAAGCTGCAACAAGCATATCATCGGTGATCTTTAGCTGATCCTTCAAAGTATGTCTATCAACGCCATCATCTTGAAATGTATTTTTTGATTGGTCCTCCAAATCAGCACTTTGAATGTCAACTTCATGGTAATTTTTAGACTCACAAGTTAGAACAGCCCTTTGGTCAATAGGCAATTCACCATTTGTTGCAACAAATTCAAACTAATTAGATAAATCTTCCTCCATCTCTGAATGCATGGCCACAACTGTTGTTACATCATCATCTTCAAATGTTTCATCAACATGTGAAGATTCTTTTCCTTCCTTGGAAACATCTTGAGACTCTGATATGCTCTCTCCTTGAGTAAGACCATTCTTATCAAAATGTTTGTCAATCACAACCTTCAAGTCACCGATATAGAGATTTGTATATCCCTTGTGCATAACAATAACCGAATCCATCTCCTCACAAGCATTTATGTTATTTTGTTGGAGCCAAATTGTGGGGTTTCTATCTTCTTCAGCGCTGGTCCAAACTTCTTTGGCTGACTTATTTTCTCTACTAAGCCCACAATTGTGATCAGGTGTCGAAGTCTCCTAACATTGTTGTCCCCAATTTTGACATCACAAAATTGGACAACCCTACACAATATTCTCAAGAATTCATGTGTATTCCTTTGAGTTTAGATGTTCTGAATGATGTGTAATGAAGACAATTTGTCATCCTTGAATTGTCTTGAGTTTCGTGTCATCTGAACGTCATTTTGGAGGGTTTCCGTCAAGCTTATCACCATAGTGCTTGTTTATGTCCTTTGTTTTTAGTTTGGTTTTCGCCCTAGGATTGTAGCATTTTCAATAACACTTGTTTTGAGCTATCTTGGGCCTCAAATGGATTTGTCTAGCCAAAGTTATTAAGGAATTAAGCTTCTGCCTGTGGGGTTTTTCTTTAATTAAAATTTCTAATTAAGTGGGCTTTTTAGTGGCAATTACATGATGTAAAAGTTGTCATTTACATGTAAACTAGATTGAGAACACCATTTTAAAATTTCACATCATTTTGATAAAATTTAAATATAGTTTTTAATAAATTTCTAATGTGAAGGTGGACTTTTAAGTCTTGTTACATATCTCTCATTAAAGTTATAAATTACATGTTAAATTGAATACATTGGTGGAGATTTTTAAATCGCTTGCATGTATTTTTATCTATTTGCATGTATTTTCATCTATTTACATGTGTATTTTCATTCTTAAAATGCGTCATTAAGTCCCCAAGTGTTTGCATATAAGAGTTTGGTGGTGATTTTTAGAAAGAATGCATATGTAACTAAATGGTAAAAGTGCGTTTATACTCACTTTAGAAGTGCATTGTGTATTCAAGTCATTAAGTAGTGATTTTAAGGAGGAATGCATATGTTTTTAACTCTTTAAACATATGTTTATGCACTTGCAAAGTGCGTTTTAACTCCTTATGATGCTGCATTTCTTCTTTAAGACTATAGGGTGGCAATTTTTCTCCGAGTTGCATATGTTTTGAAGTCTTTTAAAACATATGTAAGTTACATGGAAAAACCCGTGAAGACTATAGGTGGCAGTTTTAAAACACATTGCACATTAAAATGATGTGCGAAGGCTTTGTTAAAACCCGCCATCATTTTCACAGTCCTCCTTGCATATGCAACAAAACTTTTGAAGCCCATTTTCAACCATCAAAGGTCGCAGTTTTCTCTAAAGACTATGGATGACATTTTTCAAAGCATTTACATGCTATGTAAATGTTGTTTCAAAGCCCATATAGAGCACTAAGAGCCACGGTTTTCTCTCGAAGTCCATTGATGGCATTTTTTAAGGCGCCTGCATGCTTTTCGAATTGTAAAAACTCATCTAAAAACCCGTCACTTCGTCTTAAAGTTGCATCGTGTTTTGCAAAGCCCATCTAGGGCATAACTCACACTAACAAGGGAGAAAAAATGTTTTTTCTTAACTTGCGAATTCAAGGAAGAAGCCCATCTAAGGGCAAAGACGACTTTTTGTGGTGTATCTCCATGATTTAAAAGCTACTTTTTCGTCTAGAGCGTCGTTTTTAGCGTGATTTGCATATCCATTTCATTCTCAAGCAAAGATCCTATTTGCAAGGTTTGAATGCCTCTTCTTGTTTCTATTTTTGTGCATTTCGAATCTCCATTGAAGACATTTGTCATCTATCTCTCCACGACTCATCGAAATGCATTAATTTTAAAGAAGAATTAATCAAATCATTGGTCTATATAAACTTCATTTTGAAGTCTTTTCCTAAAGCCGAAAATCTCTTGGATTTCTTTCAGATTTTTCTCCAAGATTTGGAAGAGTTGTTTTCCTTGCATTTCTCAAGGAAGAGGTAAGTTTTTGCTTACAAATTCTAGAGCTTTCATTTTAAGTTTGTGCATACGTTTTGGTTTATATTGATGCAAATTTCTCATTTTGTTTTAGGTTTGTATTTGTTTTGTTAAATGTTGATCCTTCTACTTCTGTTTGAATCATTCTCCAAGTTGCATATGCAAGAACTCCATCTTTCTTGTATATGCAGTCGAGATTAAAAACCTCGTTCTAAATAATGGATTACTCCAAAAAATGCAAGTTTTTCCCTTCGTGCAATGCAGGCAAAAAAAAACACACTTTTTCAAGTGTTTTGTATGCACTTTTCCTCTCTATGCCAATACAAGTTAAAAGCACACTTTCAAGTGTTTTAATATGTTTTCCACGCTTTAACCATGGCTGCAAAGGGACTTAAAATTCCCATTTGTGGTTTCGCAATGCGTACCGGTTGAATTTTAGTGGGATTTTAAAACCCCACTTATGAAATGATACCATGCCACGCATATATATATATAATCGCTATTGTTTCATTCCCTCATAGAAAGCTTGCTATCCATATATACACTGCTCCTAGAAAAACCCGTTTTTGGTTTTTCTCTTCATTTCAAGCATTGATTTCACTCAAAATCAATTGTTCCTTTGCTGCTCCAAAGTTTTCTAGTTATATTCCCCACTTGCACGCTTCCGGATCTGCACCTTTTGAATCAAAATAAGCTTTCTATGGATCCATCGTATGAGGATGTACTTGCATTTTGGGATTTTCATGTAACAGTTGCTCATGCACACGAGCTTGCCATGTCAAGCGAAGCTACTCCATCCAAAGGAAAAGAAAAGAACAAGATGAAGTATTAGTATGATAAAATTCAGAATTCCATTCCTCCTTCGCAAGTTACCTCATACTGTGATGAAATCCGAGATATTGAGCTTATTCATTTAGATATGGAAGACTTTCTAAAAAGGGTTGAAGCAGCTGCAACAGATAATATGCGTTGCATCAAGCAAAGTTATATCCACATGGTTTCAACTTTCCCTCTTGCTGTCCTAGAACCGGAGTACATCTCACATGTGCTAGGAACTTTGATTATAATTCCAGAACTATCAGGGACCAAGATGGAAATACCATTATGAGCCTGGATCCGGACACCATAGATCAAATATTCAAAGTGCCACAACTCCCGAGGTCATAAACATTTCAAAAGAAAAGGCTCTGGAGAAATGGGACAAAGACAAGCATTACTGCCTGAAGTACGTCAATAATCATTGGTTGGTCAACAAGAGGCTCAATCTTTCCAGATGGCCAAAGAGTATGCATCGTTCAGAGTTCAAAGAAGAGATCAATGATCTCATTACATTGCTCAGCAGGATTGTGGGACTCAAGGAATCCAATATCTTCGAACCTTGGATGTACAAGTTCATATATGTCATAATTAGGTCCAAACATAAGATATTTTGGGGAGAGATAATTAGTGACTTGGTTTCCCCCACTTGTACATCTTATATGAACTGGTATTTGGTGTACATTGGTGCTGCCCTTGGATCATTCTTCAGCCTTTCGACCAAGGGAGATAGGATACTTGTGTCTATATGGGAGTACTATGATAAGTTGCCTCCAAAATCCAGCCGGATGCATTACAGGAGGGTGCAGGATGCATTCTTAGGAAGCATGTGCCTATTTGATAAAGATCTTCCTAAGAAGCATGTTTAAGATGAAGCATGGAAGAAAGTAAATGAGTATGGCTGCCTCTTCCTACAGTTCCCCAACTTCACGTACTTAAGAGTTGGTTATTTCCAAGGTGAACCATATACCTTGCCACAATATCCTACTCACAAGATCATTCTAATGGAGTTGGCAAGGCAACTCATGGCGGTACAAGCATATCAATCCAAATTGCATAGGCTAAGAGTGGGAATTTCTTCACAAAATCCACTCAAGATTGGTGGGTACTCCTTGGACACAGTTCCAAAAGCAAAGAGCACGAAATTTGAACTTCAGTGGATCACTCTCAAAAGGTTCATGGCAAGGAGTTGTTTTGATTGGAGGGGCTTGAATGACAAAATGAGGAGACAGTTTGTGCACGTGCATCGCCTCAAAGACCTTTGGATTGATTTGCGCATAGAGGTGGATATACGGAAGTTGGATTACTGCAGATTAACCATCAAGCAGATAGTTGACTTCAACCTTGCGGAGATCCCTGACGGGGTTGAAGATGATGGAGAGATTCTTAACCCGAATTATGAAAAGCATCACGTGGAAAGTCTACCAATTCTACCACCTTAATGGTCGTTAAAGGGAAGTATGTCCATCTGGGATAGGTTTCAGTCTATTTTGGCAAACACAAATATCTGGCTGAAGAGAAGGGGTCTAAAAACCATAAGTATCAAACTAGGCAAAGGTTTTGATCCTTCTGGTCCAATTGGGTTGAAATCCGAAATCAAAGGTAAAGGGAAGGATGTTACCTCTACATCTGAGGCTCCAGTTTCATCGCTTCCGAAACTCACCATCAAAGGGGGCAAGGCCACGAGCAGGGTTCTTGAGATAAAGGTTGCAGAGCCTGAAAGGATTCTTATCGGGTCCTGTGATGATGAAATACATGAATTTATTCTTGAGGAACTTGTCCTGGAGAAGCCTCGCTCCATAGACACATCAATCATGACAGCACTCTTGGATTCTGCATGAGCATCGAATGAGTCTCCTGACTCTCCACTGGGTATAGACGTGGATTCATTATCTACGGTGCATGTTCCTCCAGTGGACCAGGTCGGGATTACACCTGCTTTGCCTATCTCCTCGGTTGCTCCTACATTCACACCCGAGGACCAATATGGAAGTTCTCAGAATGTGTTTGACACATATTCTACTTTCTCCTCCGTGTCTATTCCACCCTTGACATTGCTGGGTACTACTACTGCTCAGTTTGAGCAATTCATGACTGAGGTTACATAGAGGAGTCCTACACCAACTGCTATTCAAATAGAGGCTCTTCTTATAGTCACTACTGTTGCTCAGGTTGAGACAGTTACTAACTACATTGGCAACAACATCAGCATCTGGTTCATCTTCTTTCTCCTTACCTCCATGGTTGAGCTCTATTACATAGAAGAGGAAGAAAGAAGAGATTCCACCTGAGGATTTTGATATCAGAATAGTCAACAAAGCAAAGACTACAAAGAGAAAAATAGCAAAGACAGTCGCTAAGGTCACAGTGGACGAGAATGACATCAAATATGCTGAAGTAGCTCAACCCCTAATTGACAAGCCAATTGAGGAGATGCAATCCACCGACTACAAGTTCTCCAGGGTTGAACTTGGTAAGCAGACACGACTACGTTGAAAGAAGCAAAAAGGAGATTAAAGACTCAAGATTTCAAAGGTTTCGAAGTAGTCATGGGAAAAGAATCTCTAGACCAATGTACAAAGATCGTTGCCCAACTAGAAGTTACCTTGGGAGGACATATAATCAAGGTGAACTTTTTTGTGGTAAATTTGCAAAATGATGTCATCCTAGGAATGCCATGGATAAAGTCCTTAAGGCGTTTCACGATGGACAACCCAAATCTAGAGATATGTTTCAAACATAGAGGGGAAGAGATAACATTAAGAGGGATGCCCAATGATTCCCCTAAGTTAGTGTCTTGTAAAAGAATGGAAAGGATCCTTAGGCATGATAAAGGAGAATGGATAGCTCAATGTTTCGTCCTAGATTAATCCCCCACTAGTGAACAAACATTCAATATAGATATTCTCCCTTAAGAAATGCGAAAAAGTTTTTGAAGATATCCCCCAGGACTTGCCCCAAAGAGAGGTTTTGAGCACTCTATAGAATTAGAGGGAGCAAAACCAATAATTACAACACCATACAAACATCCCCACAAATTTAAGGAGATTGAGAGAACCATTAAAGAATTGCTAGAAATGGGTCACATTCAACCCAACATTAACCCATTTTCTTCATCAATAGTACTGGTCAAAAAGGAAGACGAGACCATGAGGATGTGCAAAGACTACAGGGCCTTGGATAAAAAAACTATTAAAAATAGATACCCTATTCCCAGAATTGATGAACTGATGGATGAATTGCACGAAGCTAGATGTTTTTAAAAAATTGATCTACGATCAGGGTACCATCAAATCAAAATACAACCTTCAGATGTCACTGTGGACACTTTAAATTTTTGGTCCTTCCATTTGGACTCGCCAATGCTCCAACAACCTTTCAGTCATGTATGAATCATATCTTTAGGCAGCAACTACGAAGGTTTCTACTCATATTTTTTGATGACATACTTATCTGTAGTAAAACGCGGGAAGAACATCTTTAACACATTGAAGAAGTATTGAACATCTTAGAAACAGAGTCATTATATGCTAAGATCTCCAAGTGTGAATTTGGGTTAGAGGAAATTATCTATTTAGGACACAAGATCAGTGTAGAAGGAGTGAGTGTAGACGAGGAAAAGATCAAAGCCATTAAAGAATGGCCAAAGCCCAAAAATCTAACCCAACTAAGGGGGTTTGTGGGACTATGTAGTTACTATAGACGCTTTGTGAAAGGATTCTCAAGGATCGTAGCCCCCCTCATAGATCTAACAAAGAAAGTGGTTTTCACATGGAATGACAATGCCCAACAAGCTTTTGAACAACTTAAGGAAACAATGAACTCCTGCCCTGTCTTAGTTATTCCATATTTTTCCATACTCTTTGAGTTACAATGTGATGCCTCAGGAGAAGGAATCGGGGCAATACTAATGCAAAAGAAACATCCAATAGCCTTTGAAAGCCGCAAGCTCACAGAGGCAGAAAAACATTATTCCATCTATGAAAAGGAAATGCTAGCCATAATGCATGCCTTGGCAAAATTCAGACAATACCTAGTATGTGGGAGATTCATCGTAAAGACAGATCATAACAGTTTACATTTCTTTTTGAACCAAAGGGATCTCAATGATAGGCAACAAAAATGGGTGAGCAAAATTCAGGCCTACAATTTTGATATAGAATACGTGAAAGGGGTCAACAGCAAGGCCGCAAATGCTCTCTCTAGGCAAGCTCACCTTAATACTATCACCCGCATCTCAAAGGATTGGAAGGAAGAGATCATTGCCGAATATGTCAAGGATTCACAAGCAGAAGGAATATTGCAAGGGATCATACCCAATGGAGAATTCGAGGTTAAGGATGATCTCATCTTCTACAAAGGAAGAGTGTATTTGGTCCCTCAGTCAAAGGTAAAAAGGAAAATTCTAAATGAATACCATGACAACCCACTAGCCGGACACCAAGGGTATTATAAAACATATAAGCATACTAGAGAAAAGTACTCATGGAAAGGACTAAAGAAAGATGTGCAAAAATATGTACTGGAATGCATGACATGTCAACGAAACAAAGAAAAACCAGCCCACCCGGCAGGGTTGCTACAGCCATTACCTATTGCCAATAAAAAATGGGAAAGCATATCCATGGATTTTATAACTTGATTACCAAAAACCCAAGGGAAAGATAACATTTTTGTGGTAGTGGATAGACTCACAAAATATGCCCATTTCTTTGCAGTCTCCACAGAGTACAAGGTGTTGGCTAAATATTTTGCAAGTCACTAAGACTACAACTTGTCAAAATGTTACTTTTAGGCAGCAGTATGTGAGATTTCTCTCTCCTCTCAGCAATAGGGGAGGCTCCCTTCTTACCGCAGGTAGCTTCAATCAAAATTGGTATTACAAACAACTCTTCTTGCTGGAAAAACATCTTTTCATTATCATTTCAGTCTTGAAAGCATTCTACGCCAACGATCATTGCGTCTCCCATCCCTTTCTTTGTATGACCGCATCATGTTGTTGTTCCTTCCTTGGGTCATTCTTTAGTTACCAGAATAAGCCATATCATGGTCTTTCAAGTGCAAAACTTTGTAGATTTAGAAGGTTATGCGTATAGGATACGAGTGGAAAGCCTTTGAGCAGCGAAAGATAATGGACTTTGGGCAAAATCAGCTCTTGGAATGAGGGAAAAACTAAAAAACGGGGTTGTCTGGAAGCACTGCACGTATGCGGGCAGCAAGTTTGGAGCTTGGCAAAATGAAAAGATGATAGTATCTCCGCATGAGCTAATGTTCAATATGCAAGTTGAGAATTTTGGAAATATTTGCAACTCATGAAAAGCTATGGAAAAAGCATGAAGGTGGGCTTTTTGGAAGAACTTGCATATTTAGAAATTTATATTTGTCTTATGTCATGTAAATGTGTAAAAAGTGGGTTTTTCATCACATTTTTCCTATAGGGCAGCGCTTGGGTCTTTTTGGAAAATCACCATCAAGAGCGGGGTTTTTAATCCTGACTGCATATGAGGATAAATGACATTCTCATATGCAACTTAGAAGAAAATGAGAGAAGGAAGATGGAAATGGAAAGACACGCACATAAAAAATTAAAAGAAATTAAAATGTTCATATGTGTAACAAAGAGAAAAGCAAGAAAATCCATACCTCTTCTTTGTGAAATGCAAAGGAAAAACCACTCTCTCAAGCTTGAAATTTAAGAAAACAAGCCATGGAAGTATTTCATGGAAGCATTCGAAAAACTCAGGAGTCTAATGGCGGACTAATGACGAGTGATTACATCGAACCATTTTGGCTCCTTCTTTGTGATGCTCTAGACGGGCTTTCCTTCACAAAACGCAGCTAAGTGTGGAAGGATTTTATGCGATTTGTATAAAAAAAATCCCGTCACAGCCTCATGAAGTAGAAAGCGCAGCTTTCTGTGGAGAAAAAAACCAGGTTGTAGCATATATGAAAAGGGCAACGTTTTTATTCGAAATATGTCAAGTCTTAAAAATGACACTTCAAATGCAATTCATTGGTAATGGGTTTCTCCAAACGCTTTACATATTTAAAAGCCTTTGAGTAACATGCCGTCTCCACAAAAAATGCCGCCATAAGCTTTCAAATTCATAAAGATCTAGTGACGGGTTTCACAAAGGATATTGCATATGACTTAGATGCTTTCGAAACATGTTATTGCAGTAAAAATTGACGCCCTAAAGTGTTTAAGAGGAAAATGAACTTTTTGAAGACTTGCATATGTTTTACAATTTAAAAACGATATGCAATACCTCTAAAAAACGACGCCCTTCACTTTTATATGGAACCAAAGTCTTTAAAAGGAGTATGACGGGTTTTGAAGACAAGAAGCATATGTTTTAAACCAGCAATCGACGTCTTTGACTTCAAGTCAAGCTACGGGTTTTCAAAGAGCTTGTACATATGTATTTCTATATGCAATCCTCATGAAAATTGCCACTCTAAGATTTTAAAGAGGAAACCACACTTTTTGAAATGAAAAACATATGTATATAGGGCAAGAAATGCCACCATATAACTTTAAGTTATAAAGACTTTTAAAATAACCTTAAATCATATATGCGATCACTCTCAAAAAGACCACCTTGTAACTTATTGAATGAAAAGTAAGACTTTAAACAATATATATGCATGATTGAATATGCAAATATGAATAAAAAGCCCACTAACGTGAAGGAGAAACATAATCTTTTATATGCAACCTTATGTTTTTAAATGACTTGATATGCAGACGAGTTTAAAAAGCCCACTGTCATTAAAAACTATAGGTAAAACTTCTCAGAATGCTGTGAAATTTTAAAGTGGGATTTTAAATCCACTTTACATACGAACAAGATTCCTATTTCATGCAGCGAACAAGAAAAAGCTCACTTTTAAAGACTTTTAAACAAGGCATGCAATCTGTCAGAAAAACCCCACTGGCAGGACACTTTAAACCTCTATAACTTGAGGTAGGCAACTCGGATTGCCGGCTAAGATAGCTCGAAGCGAGCAAAATTTCGAAAGCCACAAACCTAAGGCAAAATCAAGACCAAAAACCAAACACAAGACCAAGAAAAGCCAAACAAAGACTCGCCTTAAAGAATTTAACCATGAAATTTTCCGTACGGTTGTCTAATTTCGCGAATACAAAATTGAGGACAACACAAGCCATACCAGATAGCCGAACTATTCTTTAGAGAGGTCTTTCGGCTCCATGGGCTCCCTCAAAATATTGTAAGTGACAGAGACAGTAACTTCCTTAGCCAATTTTGTTAAGAACTCTTTTGTTTGGCAGGGACAACTTTAACCCTTAGTACAAGCTATCATCCTCAAATTGACAGACAAACGAAAACAATGAACAAATGGTTGGAAGGATACCTAAGGAACTATGTCACAGGGCAGAAAACCGCATGGATTGAATGGTTGCATTTAGGAGAGCATTGTTATAACACCACTCAACACATATCAATAGGATTGAGCCCGTTCCAAGCATAGTATGGATATGAAGCTACATCCTTTGGGAGTTTGGTCACCTAGGAAAGCAAGGTACCAAGTGCGCAGGACTTTATTCAGCAAAGCATGGACATCATGAAAACCTTGAAAGAGAACTTACAACATGCGCAAAATCAACAAAAGACCTATGCAGATAGGAAACACATAGAAAGATCATTTGAAGTAGGATATCTAGTATTTCTATGATTGCAACCATACAAACAGTCTTCTATCAAGAACAACGGGGCACAAAACTAAAACCCCGATCCTATGGACCATATAAAGTGTTAGGAGGGTTGGCGAAGTGTCTTACGACATAGACCTTCCCGAGACAAGATTCATAATGTATTCAACGTGTCAAGACTCAAGAAGGTCCTTGGACAACATGTAATGTTGATGTTTTGTAGCTTCTGTCAGATAAATCCTATGAGAGTATTGAAAAAATATATATATATTTTATTATGTGAGGTATAACATATATAGATATATATATCTAAAATAGTATTAGGAGAAATTAATATAATAATGATTCAGAGATATTACATGTGTGTGTGTGTGTGTGTATAAATATTTATGTAGTTACATAATCAATTGTCATTATATTAATCTCATAATAATGAATAGACATGTCCCATGAAGGGACATGTCTCTCCTATCCTCATTCTCAATATAAATGAAACAAAGATTGCTGCATTTGGAAAACACATACAACATAGAGTGCTATTACATTTGCAGCTATCCTAAAACTTAACATAGTATCAGAGCGAGACTGCAAATGTAAGAGAGTAGTTTGTTGATGGTGAATGTGTGACTATCTCAGAAAATACAGTCTCAGTATAGGGACCATATCTCACAAATCCACCATTGGATTTTGCTGAATTTTGGATTTGTTGGTGACAAACAAATTTTGAAGAATCTCACCGGAGTGATTGGAGAGAAAGTGTGGGGTTCAAAAGTTATGACGGAATGTGTACGGGTCTATGTGAAATTCCTGAAAGCGGCTTTCATTAAAGAGATGTATTAATTTGTTATGATTGTGGTCAAGAATTAACAAAGAAGAACGTATTCAAGGAAGGGTCTCTTTCTATAAAGAAAGCGTTAATTATAGTGTCACCTCTCTTGGAGCAATCAAGTCATTTCACAAGAAGACATGAGAATTGTTCAACGATATAAGAGTGGGAATTGTACATTGTGGGGGGGAATAATAACCAATGTTTACATTCCCATTTGAACCATCCTTAGTGGGGAGATGATTCAAAGGGGAGGTGTCTCTCAAATAATCTGAGAAGGTATTTTCTGATTTGATGTATGTAAACCCTCATTAGAGCAACTTGTATCAAGGATGTTGATGCGCAGATAAGTATTTATTATCCTTGTGTATTACTTTATTTACTCATTGTAGTATCTCTCTTATTTGTATTTCTATACGTACTATAGAAGCTATTTGCCTTGATCTTTTTCGGGGATGCTCTTGCAGGAAAAGAAGATTGATATCAGATTCAGAGGGAGTCTGACACTTTAGAGGTAACTTTGGACGAGGAGCTCAGAAGATTGATATGAAATTGAGGGGGAGTCTATAGATGAAGATTGACACTGAGAAGAGCGATTATCCATTGATGACTCTTTAGATGGATTAATCGCTAAAGTACCGAATTAAGATCTATTCATACCAATCCATTCGTATGGGGGAATTGCTCCATTTTGAGCATTTATGATACACTGGAGAACGACGACCTGAACCATTCGACTCTTGGAGAAGTCCCCGTACATGGCCTTGAAGAGCGGGATCCCCATGACCAGAGTGTTGGGCAAAGTGGAGAGTGAGAAAATGGTGATCATCCACTCTAGGCTGTCGCTCTGCATGAAGGTCATCGACATGGCTAGCACGAACAACATTATGATCTCCTGCAGCATGTCTGCCACAAACAACTTCAAATTTTGATGAGAGTTCATATATGCGTGATATTTCCTAAACGGGCTCACCTTACGAAAGGAAATATTTGAAACTTAAGGACATAAGCACAAGAAAATGTTTTCAGAGGAAGTCTGACATTTCAAAAGAGGACAAGAGGTTGATACAAGAACTTGAGCTTCAGAGGAAGTAGAAAAGGATATGGTTGAATCAACTTTTGATAATCTCAACCATATTGATTCAGAGGGAGTAGACCATGTCGAGATGTATTCTCCAGTGATCAAGAAACTATAGCAGTCAGAGGGCTAGGAATCTGTGATGTCCCCGAATTAGCAGGTTCCGGGAACCTGAATATGGTTAGCTCACCAGCGCGACCCTCGTGAGTTGACAGTTTGTTTTGAGGGTCTCGGCGTTCAGATTCTATTTCTGGACTTTCTATTTTTAGACTTGCTATTTATAGTAAGTCAGTTGGTGGCCAGTTACTATTTCTGGCAGTGCAGTTGAAGACCAGGTTGATCAGTTATCCTTACAATGGATGCAGAATTCGTCATCAGAGGCATAATTAATATTAATTAATAACAATATGTTATTAATTAATAAATGGATTATAGTATTATAGTATTATTAACTTATTACTATAATACTTTTAGAAGTTGACGTTTTGAAGACTGGATAACTGGGAATTGGTTTTAGAAACTCTTGCATCCAAGGAGCTATATATTCAGGCTTATTGTGGAGTTGAGATATCAATTATTTATTATTAAAAACCCTTGGTCTTGAGACTTATTCTCATCTTTCTGAGCCCTTGCTGATGTAAAAGGGTCAAATCAATTCTGGAAGACTGATTCTTCTTTGAATTGATAAACAATTGGTTGCTGGT
>MU223426.1:405710-416697 GCA_018584345.1 Thuja plicata
ATGGAGGCAATCCACATCTTGAGACTATGTTTCTATTGATTACATCATGAGGATGATGCTTTTATTGCTTACATCATATGATTGATGTTGTCAAGTGTCATATAAGTGTTGACATTTATCCTCCCTAAGAGGGAGTGTTGATGTTTTGTAGCTTCTGTCGGATAAATTCTATGAGACTATTGAAAATATATATATACATATTTTATTATGTGAGATATAACATATATAGATATATATATCTAAAATAGTATTAGGATAAATTAATATAATAATGATTCAGAGATATTACATGTGTGTGTGTGTGTGTATTTATGTAGTTACATAATCAATTGTCATTATATTAATCTCATAATAATGAATATCAAGGGACATGTCTCTCCTATCCTAATTCTCAATATAAATGAAAGAGAGATTGCTGCATTTGGAAAACACATACAATATAGAGTGCTATTAAGGTTATTTTACTGTGTATTTAAGAATAAGGAGAAATAAATTTCAAGTCTGTGTGTTTGAGTCTATTTCTCTGATTGGAGTTAATCTGTGGGTTATTCAGTCATTTCCATATGCTATCTTGCTCCATACCATCAATTATATGTGTGTTATAAAATCTGTAGGTTTTATGCATTTATATATGCAAAAGTAAAATAATAAATCCTCTCTCATTTCTCTGTTACGGGAAGATTAAATAGGTGGTCTGTGTGCCATTTGTTTGTTTTTATCTCAGTCCTTTAATCTGTAACCACATTCATGCCATGTTTATGGGTGAATGTTAATGTGCCCTTGTGTCTTTTGGCTAAAGACACAATCAGTAATTAATTCATTGTATGTCTTAAAAGAGGGAGTTGTACCTCTCAATTCAGAGGAAGATTATCAATTTAATGATAATCTATGCAACTGTTTTGTCCTTCGTTCTGGGCATTTGGAGTTAATTTGTATATTCATTTTTGAAGGGCAAATCTGTTTACTAACACCTTTTATGCCATTTTCTTCTACTAACACCTTAACCAATATCCTTGTGCATACATGATTAGGCTCCCAAGCCTCTTTGCAAGAAAATGAAAGATTTTGTCTTCTCAGTTTGTTCTTAGTGACATTCTCAATTTTTCATTGGAAGAGTCATTTTCATTAACTTCTGATTTCTTTTTGAAGATGGATCTAAACCATCTAGGATGCTCATGAAGGTACTGGATATCTTCTTCCATCTCTTCACAAGTCTTCATCTCTTTGATTAACCCTTTAGGCTGGCAAGATACACTTGCACTGATACCACTGTAAGATGATACCCTTTTCTAAACCAATTTTTTGATGTTGCTCTTCTACTCCATCCACATTGTGTCAATCAATTTGCTTGCATACAATTGCAAGGTTCCAAGTGTGTTTTTGCATGAGCATGATTTATTTTGCAAATGAAAGAGTTTTAGCATGGTAAAGATATGAAGAACTTTTGTTCAGATTTTTTATGAATGCTTGCTTCAGAAAAGTGAATATAATAAGAGATAAAAATGAATAGAAAATTCAAGTCAGTTTTTATTTGAAGATACCCTCTTTCAGTTATTAAATGATGCTCAGGAAATACTGAAACAGAATTTGCTGCAACAGATTGTAGATATTGTCCACCTCAATTTGGCTTTAAACTCTTCCAAAGATAGTCCCAAGAGCTCGAAAATGCAAAGGATAATGTAGGAATGAAAATGCAACAATCCTTACATACCCAGCTGCAACTATTATGCAAATCAGCAATAAATAATTTTGCATAGCTCACACCAGGGTTAAGAATCCATACCTCTAACTATGCTGTCAATACCACTGTAATGGCTGCCCTTGGTGTCAAACTGATACCACTGTAATGGCTGACCACTGTAAATTTTTTCCTGACTAACATTATCAAGCCCTCAGTTGTGATGGCATATTCCCAAATTGCTTCATCTTCTCAAATTTTCTCCATCTTCGTTCTTGGAAATTTTCTCATTACTACGACTTCAACTTGCAAACTTGAATCTTTGAACTGGATTTACACTCTGATGATGTGAATTGATTCTCCTCCTCATTTGAAGTCCTCGAGCTTGAATTTGACCTGCCATCATCTCCTTGCCTTCACAGCTTCTTTCTCCAAACAGACTTGACTTCCTAGCAGGCCAAAATTGCTCAAACTCACTTCCTCGACTTGGAGACTTGAAAATTGTTACCACCTAAGACCACCTAAGAGCATCTAAGATGACTACTCTTATTGCCAAAGCAAGAAGAGGGGGTCTCCATTTGCAATGGGGCGATGGTGTGAAAACCTCACAACACCACTTAACTATAGTCTTGCATTAATAAAGTTAAATATAAATATTTAACATTAGAGACTAACTTTATTAATGCATAAATAAATCATATCATTCATATTAATATCTTCTGTCGATATTAATTATTTACCATGGACATGACACTGTCACTGAAGATCCCGACCATGCCCAAAATGACTTACTATAAATACTAAGTATGCCCAAAGCTGCATCCAGACACCTCAGGTTGACCTGCAACAAAAAATGCCTTGGGCAAATGGCACTAAAGTCCCTTAAATGTCCCGGTTTGCCTACGAGACCATGGAGAAATAGGCTAACAACAAACTAATACAACTTGTGCTAGAAAGGGAACATTACAAAAAAAAATCAGCTGACTTTAAAATATAAATAAAATGCATTGATAATTCTTCAAATCAACCTTGCAATTGTCAAAGAATATCTTCGTAAATGCTGGTATCACCAAAGGTCTTTATGTTTGTTCTTCCCTCACTAGTAGTGTTTAAATCTGGTGACCTGAAAGAGTGCAAGCCAAGTTTTGGGCTTTGTTGAGAATGCTTTTCAACTTCCAGCTTAGGGTAGCCACCTTTATTATAGTATCTAGAGAAATGTAAGGATCTCCTCCAAGAAAATCAATCTCTTTCATGATGATAGGAATAGCTTCCATCATTGCCCCACACTAATATATACTTTGGCTCATTATTGGCGCCTCTTTGTAATCATTGCCCTCACTAAAAAGGTTCTCTTTTCAACCATTTTTGAGGCAATCATGCAGTTCTTTAACTGACTTGCCCCAAAGAGCTGTATCAAATTTAATCTTGCAGCAATTTTGAGGCAGTGGTACCAACTGGAACTTCCTTTTTAAATTTTTTTTTGCTTTTTACAGAATTTTAAACAGTAGTTATTTATTAAAATTAATATAATTTGTTAGCACATGCATAGCTTTCTATACTCATCAAATACTCAAAATCCTTAAAATTACTCTTATTCAATCAATTTATTTTCTTGAACGATGCCATCTTCCCTGTCCTGTCATTTCACATTCTTTAGCTGTGAAATGTCTAAATTAATGTTTCATGGTTTTGAATATTCTAAACATTTTTTGAAATCCTAAAATTTAATGAACTTTTCCTCTTTTAGAACATATGAACTTTTCCATTGTGGTAATCATTTTGACAGAAAAGTAGTAATGTTGCTTTGTGTTCTTTCTCAAAGATGAGCTAATATATAAATGTTTCTGTTGTGCAAGACAACTTATGGCGTGAGCTATGGGAATCGGCAAAACCAATCCCCGCTGCTCAACAGACACCACTATTTGATGAAGATTTGGCTGGGTAACTAATTCTGGTGATATTTTTGGCTTTGATTGCCTGTACTTGGACACATTTTATTAAATACTTTTGAATTGTGTTTTATATTACAGTGAAAGCACCATAAGCTATTTAGAGGACATTGCACCTTCTGATTTGTTTGAACAACTGTTTATTGTTGCTGTAAGTATGGAAAATCCTTTCATTTTATTCATTGTTGCATTGTTTTTGTTTTTCTGTGCAAACCTTGTAACTATTGGAATTCTACGCTATCATTGTAACATTTTACATATAAAATGAACAGTTTTTACCAGAATTGATACGTATGAGAATATCACAATGCATGCTTTATTGAAGGTAATGTTTAATTACAGAGAATAGAGCTCAGACAGGACTGAACATATAAATCAGTGTCTTCTGTTGACTGCAGCAATTCTGTCTTAAGGACCAACGGTTGTCACTTAGACAATGACCATTGGGTAACTGTTTATAACTTACTAACTTCAGTTGACAATTAGATAACAAAACAAGTTGGCTGTACAAGTATTAACAAAACATAAATTTATGCTTATTACAAACCTCTTTGTTGTTTCGTCCAATTAATTCATTTTTCAGTTTATTCTTCTTTTTATGCTAAATAAAAAAATCAAATAAATTTCTATTAGAACAAGTACACTCTCAATCAAATCATTGTTTACAGTAAGCCTCTTGTACATGGATTAGATTATGTACTAGTTCTTGTACATAGTAACGAGCAAGCAATACTTTGTGAAATGACCAAGAAAATAACATAGAACTGTTGTTCCTAATGGAAACCCTTGAATTCTCCCAAGTATATATTCTTCTCATATATGAGCTGCTAATGGGCTCTTAACCAAATAAATAATATGATTTTAAATAAAATTATTGCCCTTAAGCAAGCTTCCATGGGGACACGTCCCCACCCTTGGTGCCCACATCCTCGTTCCTTCCGGTGACAGCGGGACGTTTGGGGACATCCCCTGCCATCCACCCGATTTGCCAAATCATCGGAAATGCAATAAATGTCCCAAAAACAAGTGGGATAACTAGCCCTCCTCGAGACCTGCGTTTACAAGACATTTTGTCAATAAAAAGGCATTTATTAAAAATTGATTGGTTCTAAAGTGGCGGACAGGCGGGGGGATCGCACAATCCCTCCCATGCCATTTTATTACGCTTAAATACCAGCAAAACTGATAAATATCTATGTTACATGGAAATGCGTTTCCTATCCCTAGGGGACTTGTTTCCATCCCCGAAACGTTTCGGGGACAGTGGGACAAAAAGGAAACGTCCCCCAGCCGTCCCCGATTTCAAAAAACAGCAGGAAACATCCCTTGACATTTGGGGACAGTGATCCGTCCCCGAAACGCCTAGGGGATGCTCGAAACATCCCCGATCCGTCCCTGAAACAAAAGTGTCCCCAAAATATTCAGATGATTTTTGTTATTTAAAATTAAATAAAAACACTTTTTAAAAAAAAATTCTTTTTGCCAAATCGACAATGTGGGGGCCCCACAAGGTTCGAATTTGTGGCCACGGACAATAAAATTCGTGATTAAATATTTGGCAATGAAATTTGTGATTAAATATGTTTAAAATTTTATATATTAAATCATAAATATTAAAATTATAAATCTAATATTTAATATAAGTTTTTTAATATTGATCATTATAAACATATGTTAAAAAAATTATATTAAATAAAAATATATTATAATTATAAAATTAATGCTGTTATACTGACTTATACCGCTGTTATACTGATTTATAATGCTGTTATATTGATTTATACTGCTGCTATTATCATTTATGTTGTCATACTACTGTTGTAACTCGTGAATCAGTGATTTATTTGCATATTGTCTTGTTTATAATCAATTATTGACATATCTATGTCTCTTTCCCTCTCTCTATCTATAATATCTTAATATATTTTGAAAAATTCACACACACACACACACACACACACACACACATATATATATTAAAATTTTGTATACAGCCGTCCCTACCGCCCCCTATTTTTGGCTCTTTAGGAAACGTCCCAGAAATGCGTCCCCTGCCGTTCCCCCATCCCTGTCCCTGAAACGCCGTGGAACATAGATAAATATTAGTTTTATAACTTATTCCATTTTTCTTTTTTTTTTGTTGTGTGCTCCATCTTGTTGTGAGGGTTTTCTGCAGGGTTTGGACCAGTTCCTCTGCTACAGAGAGGAATTGATCCAGCTATGGCTTCATTCACTCCATTAAGAGAAACGGGCTTGCCTCAAAAGGAGCTGAAAAACTAGTTGAAGTCCATATTTCCTTGAGACTTCAGGACCGACAGACTACTGAGTATCAAGTATCGAAGACTCTAGCAGCGTGTTGGAATGTTGATCTTGAAGATGTTAGGCAGATTGACGAGGAGGTGGTGCAACCTGTAATGGTCGGGCCAGCATTGGTTGATCCAATTCAAGCAGATAGTGATAGTGGCATAGATGGTTCTGAATCTGTTGAAACTTGATATTGATAGCCCAAATGAGACCTAGTCTTATAGACTGCTGAATTTTGGTGTTTGAGACTTTGAGTTACTTTAACAGTTTAACTTTAGTTTTAAACTTTGATGTTGAGCAACAAAATGCTTTAATACTTAAATAGTTATTACTGCTGTTATGGATCCCCTGATTAATTTTATTATTTGTTTATAGTTTACAGTTATACTGTGGTTATACTGTTGTTATATTGCTGTTGTACTACTTTATTGAAGTTTATTATGTTGTTACGCTACTGCTGTGATGATTTATTTACATATTGATATTGTTGTTATCATTTATTGATATATATATCTCTTTCTTTCTCTCTCTATATATAATGCATCTCTTGTCGTCCCCCCATCCCCATCCCCAAAATGTTGTGAACTCTTGCCCTTAATGTTTGAGTAGAGGCCTGCTATACCTATGTGTCCCTACATTTGATTAGGCTTCCTTGTTCATAAGCATGTTAAGTCCATTAGTGCCTATTCTCCAAGTATCTACAGAAGAAATATTCTATTATCTTTGGTTTTCTTGATGTGCCATTGCTGGTTCCCAGTCTTGGCCTCCAAACCTGGGATAAGTCTTGATCATCTTTGTATGTCATCACGGGGACTTCCTCTCACATATCTATCTGTACTCATATTCAGACAACATGCTTTGAGTTTACACCCTTCAGCCATGTTTTTTTTATTCACATGCATAATATTTTCGTTCTGAACTTTTAAGTTGCTTTGCAAAACCTAGTGCTCTTGTATCCTCTTGATTTTCTGTGATAACTAACAACTCTGATTGTTTTGATTTAATATAATTTCATTTCATTTCAATTGTTTCTTAAGAGAACATTTTTAGAAAAAGATGTCAACTCAACTGAATCCTGATTTTTGATAATACAATTGCCTTGTGCCTTTTCTTTAATGGTCTTATACTTAGAAAGCCAGGAACCACTATAAAAAAGGAGCACAGTATCACGTGTTCATCAGTCACCATGACCATAGAAGCAGTCAACATAGCCTTAAACGAAACCATCACAACTATCAGAACCCACCAACATACAACAAACAAAGCCTCAGAAGAGTTGTTCAAAAACTAGTGTATCAAAATCCTCAAGGACGAGGAAAACTACATAGGTGCATGCATGCCCAAACCTTTATATTCACATTTACAAAAAACATTACTTGGAGCTGAAACTTCTGTAACATCATCAAAGTCTTCGCTATCACAACAATCAGAAAAAGCCATCACTGCACCCTTCAAGAGCACTACTTTAAGGCTTCTCACAATTTCCTTCATAGCCTGTTTTTGATTAAAAAAATAGCCATACCAAGGGGGCTGACCCAAAGAAAGCACAACCAGCACGAGAAGTGCAGACTACCAGCACAGTACCAGAGTCAGCAGACCCTCAGCCAATCCCTTTTTTGAAAATAAAAAACATAAAACTAAAAACAACAGGCCCCAACTTCACCAAGAAGTTGGTAACCAGCCGGCTAAAACCAACAGATCCCAACTTGACCATTAAGTTGGTAACCCCTTCATAGCCTGTTGAAGACAAGACATCCTTGGCTTTTTTTGGATGCAAGTGGTAGAGAATCAAATCAAACAAAACCACAGAATGATGAGCCATCTTCCCAATGTCATCGTGGATCAGGCACAAGCCACTTACCAAAGACAACACATCAGCCTTTCTAAGAGTCTAGGTCACATCATACACATACTTTCTCCCCCTCAATTTTCCTCGGTCCTGTGACAAATTTGACACGGCTTCCCTGATACTGATGCTTAGAGCACCATTAATATCCTTTGCACGCTCCCAGACTGTCGCAAACCACTACTATAAGTCCCGTTTGAGAAATGCCATAAGCCAACTACCATGACTTTGCTAGAGACCAGCTCTAAGATTCCTCATCAAATTTTGGCAAAGTTGTCCACAACATTTTGCCAAATAAGTAATATTTTTGAAATTTTGTTTGCAAGTTTTGTGCTTCATGTTAGAATAGTTTCAGACCATGCATAAATAAAATCTAATCCGCTGAAACTATATAGATAGACAAAATGTGTTACTTAGAACAATTCCAAGGGCTATTTATATTTCTCCTTGCAAAGGAAATAACATTAATGTATCATAAAATGACTGCTCTCATAGAAAAACTCCCATATTATTACAGCAGACATTTTACATCAGCCCCTACTCAGAACAAATTCTGGAACAGCCTATTACCATCTGAGATTAGGTGAATAAGCCTACATGCTCTTTTTATGATCTGAAACTTTTGAAAGAGATCCCACGACCTTGAATAGGACTAATATGAATTTGTTGGGAGGTCCAAGTACCACCCCACTACACACAAATACCCACAGTAGCAATCTGAAAATATTTATTGTTCTTTTGTTACTCCAATGACCTGCAAGAATTCCATAATCCTCATTGACGTGCCTCCTTAATTCTCATGCCACAAATCCAAGTGAAATGCCTAATGGAAGTGATCCTTAATGCCTTAAGATGATCCTCCAAGTATCACTTGGCTGGAAAAGAAATTTCATGCCTCACATAAACTTTCCCAGCTCTTGAATAATGAACCTTCAACTATGGCAGCAAGAGTCGCACACATATGATGCCAATGGTATCACACAGTTCTAAGTGTTTGCTATGCCTAGTAAGTGGATGGTGATCACAAATGAATGTATATGCTGCCTCAGACTGTCATCAATACCTTTGATCAGACTCATTCTTCACAAGCGCTCAACAAAGAACATATCAAAATGGCATCGAATTTCAGCTTGCATAACTTCACAATCTCAAAAAAATTGTCTTTTTCAAAGACTTCACACAGTTTATAAACATCCAATCATTAAAACTATTTGAGAAACCTAAACGATTTCTCCTGCAATAACTCATTTCCACATTGCATTAACTAGGGAGAAACTTTTCACCACCAAGATTAATATTGTCCAGGAGGGGTTTCGTCCTCAAGGGCTTAGATGAAACAAGTTTGACCCCACAAAATCACAAGGGTTTTACTAAAGAGAAAACAATTAACTTGCAATATACCAAATGAACAATCCAAACCTCCTTTCAAAAGTCTTTTAATAACTTTCTGGAAAACACAATACAAAATCACTTTATAATTTAAATAAGTCTTTTATCTCCGAAAATTGATTTTTTTCCATTATTTAACTATACTTGGCACTATAATCATTGTCAAGCATCCAACATTTAAAACTTTAATTTCTCTTTCCAATGAGCTATTAAACTAACATGCTTATTGAACTATTTTAATTAACTCGAGTAACCTTAGTAAAATAATTAAATCAAAGCCAAATACACCTAAGTTGCAAAAACTTTAGGAAAATATTGGAATTGAATCTAATTACATTGGAGTGATATCGATGATGAATAATGAAAATCTGGGCCGACTGGGTGACTTACTGTATAACGACACTCTCCCCAACAACCTTGGAGAGCACTCCAGAAGCCGTAAATGTAACATATCAAATCTAACTACCTGAAAATAATAAACAAATAACAAACAATTCAAGGAAATAAAAAGAAATTTTCTTTTATCTATTATAACAGAAATAACTACTTTCCTTTTCCTATGAACATGAATAATAAAAAGTTAGTTAACTAACTGAAAGAGATATAAAATTACTTGAATAACTAACTTCATATGAAAGACAATTTAACTAACGATTTCCAATTCCCTAATGCTGAAGAAGGAATTCAATAACTGATTTCACCTGAAGAGAAAATTAATAATTGTCTATTTCTTAATTACGGAACAAAAAAAAACATTAATTGTAATAATTGTCCAAGCATAAACTTTGGAACTTGATAAGTTTGATGGTTCAATCTCGATTGTCTTTACTTTGAGCTCCTGATTTCTTTAGGGGAAAAGAGTATCATCAGGGGTTTTTACCACCCAACCATTAATCTATCGATCTTGACCTAAACAATCTCCCCCACAACTTCCTCGTGGAAGTGACTCTTGCCCTTCCCGAGGGGATGCAACCACACGATTCAATTTTTCATGCCATCTAAAACTTGGTGCAAAACCTACAATGGTCATAGCCAATAAACCTATAAACATCTTTGCCTATCAGAGTGACCTTCCTAGCTTGACATTGCCCTATTGGTTCTAATGATTGACAGTTACTACCCATAGTATAGTATCACCTTGGCCAAGGTTTAAAACGTGCAAGCAGTGTACTTTGTACTCTCATTGTCATCACCAAACTTGTTTAAGAGTCCATTCAACTTCTTAAATTAGGTCTCCATGCCCTTTCGGACACATCATCCTAATGACAATTATTTGTCAACAATCCATGGCCATGTGATCACATGCCTAAGTCCCTAGGTTGACCATGATTTACCCTAATAACTAATTTTGCTATGGTCCAAATTAGGTAACATACTATCATACCCAGGTTATCAGGAAAGAACAATCAATAATCTCTACCTGTTGATGCATGTAGCCACGATCAGATAAATTCATAATACTGAAACATATAAATGATCAGATTAAAGAACCATAAATATATATATATATATATATATATATATTATATGATATTATTACTATATATTCCTTATGATCGAATTAAATCTGATAACTAATGAATTAAGTGCAACCCGATAACATTAGTATTGAAATATGTTTAATATTCGAATCGGTTTCAAACCGATATCATTAGCTATGAATTGTAAGTGAGAGTGGAATCGGTATTAAACCAATATTATTAAACGTGGATCATTTTTTATTAAACCTGATACCACTAACAATGAAACGTTTAGTTTGTATCGGTGTTGTATGTTATATTAAGGAGTGACGATTAGTCACGCCTATGATAGGCGTGACTC